>LIEC01007068.1:0-41707 GCA_001925005.1 Drosera capensis
TTAATATATATATATATATAATTAAATTTGATATATCGATCTATCTGTGTATTAAATTTATATAAAATTTAATAAATAAAAAATATATTTTTGATGATAATAGGATTTACTATAACAATTATGAAACAAGATAATTGATGTATTGTATCAAATGATGATTATTTTGATATTTTTTTATATGAAAAGATTACTAAATATAATATGTTATATATATTTTGAAACGACCCAAATAAATAAGTGTTTTTTATATAATGAGACAAAGGGAATACGATATTGAATTTTTCATAAGAATTATGTGTGTTTTGATTTATATATATAAAAATTATTATTGAAATAATCGTGAAGGGAGCAAGAAGATGGATGAAACCTGTGTTTAGGACATTCGTCAAAGCGCCCGAGCGCATACGTTATTTACTCTCGAGCGCGAAGCTTGCTGGAAAACACCTCTTCAGGTGTCTCAACAAAGTGTCTGGACGCAGGCAGCCGTCATGTCCAGGCACGACCCGTTGTTTTCAGACATCCGTCATGTCTAGTTTTTTTTTTCTTCCTTTTGAGGACTTTTCCCACATAAAGATTTGGTATCGTTGCTTTCATTTATTGTTTTGATTGTTCATTGTGTTTGCTTATTCGTGATTGAGGATGCATAATTCCTAACAATTACAATACCCTTGAACTTGCGTGAGAGGAAGGAAGAAGAAAAGGAATAAAAGGACAAGTGATAATGGGGTAAGTTAATATTATATATATAATATAAGATAAAGGCATTTTGATATTTTTGAAAAAAAAAATTTCAAATAAGATATCGTTGTAATTATAATGATACATTAAAAAAAATCAAATGTTACATTTATTTTGGGACGGGAAGGAGTACCACACATTTTTATTCCTTTTATAAAACCACATTTTTATTTACTCACTCTGTTTATAAATATAGTAAAAGTTTTTTTTAATCATATCGTTTTTGTTGTAAAATATATAATCCGCGATCGATGAAATCAACTCAACTAGCGAACAATATAGAATATACGAATAGAGAATCTAAAGAGAAATATAGATATCTTATTTGTCATCATAAACAATACACAATCCTTACATATATAGATAAAGGTGTAGATAAGTACATCAAATATATTTTCCTAAAAAAATGATAATATAATAACATCTACATTATAAAATGTCATAAGATATACTATACGGAGTATTCAATAATGTCCATTATATATACATCAACTTTGAAATATAAAATATACTGTAAATTTTTAGATGAGAGTAAAAATATACTACCTTCATTCTCTACTTCATTTAACGAGATTCGGATACATTTCTCCCTACGATGAACATAGGATAACTAATGCCCAGATTCATTCAGCACTAAGGTTAGAAGGGTTCGTTGTACGCCGGGAGCCTCAAGTAACATCAGCATAGGATCAGTACTGTGGAACAGGAGCAATCAAGACGTCATCCTCATCTACACCAACATCGTCATCGTCACAAACATCAGCCCAACCACGCTTCGACGCCCCTTCAATCGGCTTTCACAGCTGAGCGACCAATAACCACAGGAGAAATTGACAAAGCCCCATCGACATACCCCAACCCACATCCGCGATATCTACTCTCCTCCATCATAGGATCAAGGTTTTTCCTATAACTCACACTAGCGCCATGAAAACCTCCATCAAATATCATATCCGTGATGTTAACCTCGGATTCTTCTTAGTGCCCCATTGTCGGAATGGGCCCTCGCCGGAAATCCCTTCACTAGAGAGGAAGAGAACCCTCATCGATCTTGTTAAGATTTATTTTAATTGGTTCTCTATGTATTTTTTTTATTGTATTATATTTCTCATTATCTTTTAAGAAATAATTTTAAAACATTTTATAAAAAATGAAATGATCGAACTATATTAAGGATGAAATGATAATGTCTTATAAAAAATAAATAAATGAAATGATCATTACTTCGTCAATTCTTTTCATCTAACCCCCTCAAATAACCCTAATTATGCAATGCAAATCCTAAAGTTATGCAAGTTACCCACAAATTAATTCCTGAAAATAGACCAATTAGCAACCAAATCCTCGTTCCTCTTTTTTTTGTGAAATACAAATCCTCTTTCCTCGTTACTCTTCTTTTTCCAAAATTTCCCTTTTTTTTTTCAATAGCTTTTTTGCAAAACAGTCATCTTCATCATCGAAGGGGTTGCAAAGAGAAACACTCAAAGCAAAAGCATAAAAAGGCAAAGTAGAATTATCATCATTATGGGTAGATAGAAAAAGAGAGACAGCCCAGAGAGAGAGGGGGGGGTTAAGTGTGAAAAGCAAGCAAGAAGGCAACTGGGTTTGTTCGTCGAGATCTTATCATCAAAACCCAGTTCCCAATTTTCATTTTTGGTGAGTTTTTGATTCCACTGAGTCGATTTTTGGTGGTGTTTTGGGTGTTTTCTGATCCATTTTGGGGTTAGATTTCTGGGTTTGATCCAATTCGTTGATTTTTTCATTTCAATTTTTTAATTTATTTGTTTCCTTGAATGTTTATTGGCTTGATTTTTGTTATTGATGATTTTTTTTTATATGTTTATATTGATGGGTTTGATTCGAATATTGTTATTTGATGGTTAGATAATTCAATTGTTCATGTTTTTGATTGGAATTTTAATTGGGTACTGAGAATTTGGGGTTTCAGCTAATGGAGATTTTAGTTATCGGATTCTCTGATCTGGATCGTGTTCCGGGGACACACTGATGTGATTCAGTACAAAAAAATCGACACATATCATACGCTGTTTATCACAAAGCGTTTCTTATAACTATGTGATAGTCTGCTGTTATATTAGTAGAATTTATTCTAAATTTAGGATGCTACTCAATCTAAAAAGAGTTTGAAGTTGTTTATGATGCTTGCTGTAGGGTTTTGGTTTCTGATTCAGTATTCTGATGCTTGTTTCTTTATGCTTTTGCAGGCAGTTTGAAGCTTGTCGATGAAGACTTAGTTTATAATCATCTGGATCCAACAGATTGTTCTTGGACTTGGGGTTCTTTTGTACCAGGTATGCTCTCTGTTGCACTCAGTGTCGTCTTCTGGTGTTGCTCTCATAAATGGTCTGCTGGCTCGGAGTTCTAAATGGATATTTGAAAATCTCATTGCAGAATGTTATCATCTCTGTGGATGATACCACATGTTATGATTCTGCTAGAGTTGGATTCAATTTTTCGTTGTAGTTGCTTTTTGTTAGGATCGCGAGGACATATAGGCTGAGCTGAAACTCGGGAATCTCACTATAAATGCTCGTAATATCCCACTTGGTGTCTATGCACCATTTCCTCTTGTGAATATATCTGCTTGATGTTCTGGTTATAGGTCTTAAGTATATGATAGTGCTGAGCTTTGATATTGTAAATTATTCAGAGGATCTTTGACAAATGTTATGCTTGCTGTGTTTTCAGTAGGTACCATGGCGACAATGTTGCGATCAGATAGCAGAAAAATGTACTCCTGGTGGTGGGATAGCCATATTAGTCCAAAGAATTCCAAATGGTTGCACGAAAATCTCACAGGTTTGTGTTCTGCTGTGATTGATAATTCTGTGTATCATCTTTTATTATCACTTGTTTCCTGTTCCACAGTGTTTCCCTTATGCTTGGAAATCTTTGTCAGTTTCCTTTATGCTTCATGGTTCCGCTTTTAAGTTGAACGTACAATCTTCAATGGCGCTTTAATCACATTACAACTTCTCGCTATTAGGAAGTTCATGTATTGGCTATAGAGTGGAAGTTGTAGACTATGCTTGTGAGAGGAAATGCATTTTTTTCATATGCATTCCACTCCATTATAACAGGAGAGATATAGGAGTGATCTCGAACTCTATCCATTGAACCTTGAGTGCGGTGTTTTCCTGAATCTAGTCACTATAATTTCAGAGGCTCTGGCTTACTGCTGATATAGGATGTGATTCGGCATATTTGTCACTATTATATATCCCTGTATTATAATTCTCCTTTGTTTTTTTTTTTCATATCTCCAATTAGAGCAATGGACTAAAGGCAAATGCAATGGTAACAATCCATGTAATTATGTCAAAAGTGCAGAATATGGAGAAGGCGAGATGTACACAGGTCTTAACACTACTGCAATAGTTCAACGAGAGATTGTTTCTTGCTACCTTTATTGAGTGTGGAACCCTGACCTTGTGGTTTGAGGAAGGATGTTGCCACTGAGCCTTCTTCTTGACAAAATTGTATTTAAATAGAATGTTGTTTGCCTTAAATGATAGATGTGAATAAAGTTTGTCTTTGTGCAACGTTGTGAGATTTGATTACAGCTTATGGATTTGATAAGATCCTCTCATGTTAGCTGGGTCGATCTTATTGCTTTGTTTCTGCTGCTTACTATAGGAGTTGCATATTCTGTGGCTACGTCTTCCTCTTACTTTGGAATATTCTGTTTGTCACCAGATATGGACACGAAGATTAGGCTAATGATAAAGATTATCGAAGTAGATGAAGACTCATTCGCAAGAAGGGCAGAGATGTATTACAAGAAACGCCCTGAGCTCATGAAATTGGTTGAAGAGTTCTACAGAGCATACCGTGCTTTGGCGGAGAGATATGATAATGCCACCGGGGTTATCCGACAAGCACAAACTACAATGGAGATAGTCTTCCCGAACCAAAACCCATTCTCCTCTGTAGATGACGGCACACCAGGATCTGGTTATGGGCCTGATCCTCAAACACCTCGAGTCCTCTCCGAGGATTTGGAATTAGCTGCTAGAAACGGCTTGAAACAGCTTCGCAAGTTCTTGGGGGCTGATGGAAGGGTGAGGAAAGGGCTAAATTTTAATGAGGCAGATGAGAATGAGTCGGTCAATGAGAACCTTCAGAAAGCACATGACTTGTCCGAATCTCAGCGGGAGGCTGAACTCCAAGCACTGAAGGAGGCCCTCGCAAAGCTAGAAGCGGAGAAGTTAGCCGGCCTTGTTGAGTATCGTCAGAGTCTGGAGAAGATATCTACTCTAGAATCGAAAATTTCACGTGCCCAAGAGGACTCTGATGCATACAGTGAGCTAGCTAGAAATGCTGAAGCTGAAGTTCTCAGTTTGAAGGAAGCTCTTGCCAAGATGGAAGCTGAAAGAGAAGCCAGCCTTCTTCGGTACCAAAAGTGTCTTGAAAAGATTTCCGAGTTGGAGGCCACTGTTTCCCATTCCCAGCAAGATGCTGCACAGCTCAAAGATCGTGTTGGCAAAGCTGAAAAGGAAGCTGAAGACCTGAGAGACGTGCTCATTCGGATGAAGGATGAGAAAGAAGCTGATCTTGCTAATTATTTGCAAGCTCTGGAGAAGATTGCAAGCCTGGAGAACAAATTGCTGCTAGCTGAACATGATGCTAGCATGGCAAATGAGCGGGTAAATAAAGCCAAGAAAGAAGCTGAAGCTTTAAGAGCCGTTATTGCCAAGTTGGAAGAAGAGAAGAAGGCTATTGATCACCAGCACCAACTGTGCTTGGAGAAGATTTCTCATCTAGAGCAACAGATCGTGCTGTATCAGCGGGAGGCCGAAAGGCTCAAGGTCGAGGTTGGTGCTGGAGTGGAAAAGATAAGGGGTGCAGAAGAGCGATGCCTTATGCTGGAGAGTTCGAACAAGTCCATGCAGCTCGAGTTGGACTCCTTGTTGCAGAAGGTAGGAGCCCAGAACGAGGAGCTTTCCGAGAAACAGAAGGAATTGGGGAGATTATGGACGTGCGTACAAGAGGAGCGCATGAGGTTTGCCGAGTCTGAAACAGCTTTCCAAGCACTTCAAAAATTGCAGTCTGTGGCTCAGGACGAGCTGAGATCTGCAGCTGCTGAGCTCCAGAAAAGGGTGCAACTCTTGAAGGAAATGGAAATTCAGAATGAGCAGCTATCTTCAGATATCAAAATCATGAGAAGTGAGAACAAGAACCTGAACGAGGTTAATATATCTTCGGCTTTGTCCATCAAGAATATGCAAGAGGAAATCCTGAACTTGAGAGAGGGGAAAGAGAAGCTGGAAGAAGAGCTTGGAGTCAGGCATGACCAACGGAATGGTCTTCAGAAGGAAATCTACTCTCTCAAAGAGGAAATCGATGACTTGAGAAAGAGGCATGGATATGTCTTGGACCAGGTGACCTCCGTTGGGTTGAACGCCGAGTCCTTTTGTTCATCGGTCAGAAAACTGCAGGACGAGAATCTGAAGTTGAAGGATAGCTGCCAGAGAAATGATGCTGAGATTGCTGCCCTACTCGAGAAACTGGTGTTGATGGAGAGCCTCATTGAGAAGAGCACGAAACTGGAAACTTCGCTTGCATATGTGAATGCTGAATTAGAAGGGGCAAGAGAGAAGGTGAGGGAATTGGAGGACTCGTTCCGACTCCTGTCGGGGGAGAAGTCTTCTGTCGTTGCTGAGAACGCTGGTTTGTTTTCTCAGTTGGCCATAACTACAGAGAATCTTGAGAAACTTTCTGAAAGAAATACCCGCTTGGAGAACTCCCTGTCCGATGCAAATGCAGAGCTCGAGGCAGTGAGGAAGAAATGTAAAAACTTGGAGAAATCATCCCTGTTGCTTAGCGATGAGAACTCTGTTCTAGTCTCCGAAAGACAGACACTGTCTTTGCAGTTGGAATCGTCTCACAAGAGCTTGGAAGAGCTAGGGAAGCGGCACTGGGAACTAGAGCAGAAGTACTCGCACCTTGAGGAAGAAAGAGAAGCCACTCTGAGGAAAGTAGAGGAATTACGGGCCTCTTTGGATGCCGAAAAGCAGGAGCATGCTAAGTCAGCGATGTTGAGTGGGTTGCAAATGGCCGATATGGAGAAGCGGGTACTGTCTCTACAAGAAGCAGGTGAACAGATGAGGGAGGAAATGGAGGAGGAACTTGACAAGGCTGTGAATGCTCAGCTTGAAATCTTCATCTTGAGGAAATATGTGCAGGATCTAAAGGACCGGAACTCCTCGCTTCTCATCAAGTTTGAGCAAGTCTTGGATGCATTCGCACTCTCTGAAAAGCTCATTTTGCGGTTGGAGCGGGATAATCTAGAGCAACAGCTTGAATTCCGATTATTGACCGATCAGATCAAGAGATTAAGAATGGGCATGTATCAGCTATGTAAAGCCCTTGAAGTCGACGCGGTTGTTGAATGTGAAGATATCACCTATAAAGACCAAACGATTCTGCAAAATCTACTTAGCAAACTCGATGATACTAAGAGATCTCTCTCCAAAGCATTAGACGAAAACCAGACGCTCGTGATCGAGAAGTCAGTCCTTGTCGCATTGCTTGAGCAGCTCAAACTTGAGATCGCAGATTGGAAGGCGGTGGTCAACAAGCTGAGTCTCGAGTTCAAGTTCGGGAACGATAAGCTTGTGTCTCTTCAGAAGGACATGCAAAGGCTTCTTCAGAGCAACGAGGAGCTGATACTGAGATTCCGAGAAGGGAACCATAGGGAGGAGTTGCATGCTGTTGAAATCGAAAATCTTAGGGGAAAGCTGTTCGATATACAGTCCGCACACCATAATCTAGAGAGGGCAAATGAGTTGATTCGTGAGGAGAAGGCCAAATTGCTGAAAGGGATGGCGAATCTAGAGCAGGAGAAGTGCCAACTAGAACGCGAGAACTCTCATCTGTTTTGTGAAACGGTAGCTCTTGATAACCTCACAATGATATTCAAAACCATTATTGTGGAGAACTCTGCCGACATAAAAGAGTTAGCTCACAATATAGATCAGTTTAATAACATTAATCTTTCACTTGAGGCGAAGGTGAAAAATACCGCAGGGAAGTTGGAAGAGGTTTATTTGGAGAAGACCCGTCTTGCGGAGAAGTTGGAAGAGGTTCATACAGAGAAGACCCATCTCGAGGGGAAGTTGGACGAGGCTCGTACGGATAATACGCGTCTGGAGGGGAAGCTGGAAGATGCTTATACGATGCAGACTCATCTCGAGGTTCGTTTGCATGGCGTTGAGAAAGAACTTAAAGAAGTGAGCACTGTGAAGGGTCAGTTGGAGACTGAAATCGAGAATGCACAGAGCACATTGTCTCAGAACGAGAGGGAGTTTTTGGATGCAGCGGCTGTGATAGACAATCAAGGAAAGCAGATCCTTGAACTGTCGCAGAAATACCATCAGCAAGTCAAGGACTGTCAACTCCTTCAAGAAACCATTCCTGATCTTGACGCTGAGATAAGCAGGGCAAATATGCAAAACGAAGAGGCCAAAAAAAATTTGGCTGCCTTGAGCGCCGAACTGAAGGAAGGAAGTGATGAAGTCGAACTTTGGGAGGCTACGGGCATGAAACTCTTCCGTGAGCTGCAAAGCTCCAGCGTCCGTGAGGTTGTGTTCAGGGAGAAGCTTTTCGAGCTGAACGAATCATTTGAGAGCCTTGCTGATGAGAATTACTTTAAGGGCATTGAAGTAGCAGAGCTGAGAGGAAAATGTGGGAACCTAGAAGGCGAGAATCGTCAAATAAGAGCGGAATTGGATGCATACTCGCCAGCTATCGAGTCTCTAAGAGATTCTGTAGCATCTCTAGAGAGTCACATTACTCCGCGGACTCAGATCGGCAATGAGGACAGAAAGGTACTACTCATGTCCCTTGTCAGTTCTACCTAGGAGTTATTTGCCCTTGCTACTGATATTCTTTTTGGTAGATAGCCATATGTAAGGAATATTTCGAGCCTACTGCCCCATTCTTTAAAGGTTTGATAGAATGAGTTCCTCCTGATAGTATAGCAGCTAAAGACCGGTACGCTAATACCCCATGATTTATTCTGCACATGGTTATGAAAGAGATTGATACTTCAGCCATGCTTCAAGCCCCAAGGGCATGCCTGGAGACACGTAAAAGACAGGAATTATATACCTTGATTTGATATCATATGTTCAGTTTTGGTTATAAATCGCCTTCCGTCATTTTGTGTTTCACTTGGATAACTACTTTGTTGTCCAGAAATGTTCAGTTCTTGTTTGAGTAACTTGACATCAAAGTGCTTATAGTTCGTGACCATTATTCTTTTGCAAGCAGGATGCTGAAAGCCGTCAAACAGACCGTGATGCCGTATTTCCTCCAGAGCCAGAAAGAATTGCTGAAATGACAGAAATACAGTCAAGGATCAAAGCTATAGAGAACGCAATGGTAGAAATGAAGAGAATTGCCGAGGACTCCCACGGTTCCGGCGCAAAACTACAAGCAGCAACGAAACAGGTTGAACCACTAAGAGCCACCCAGACTCATTCCCGTCGTTTAAGCTCAAGATCAAGCCAGCTTTTCCCCTGTCAAGAAGATTTTGGTCATGGCACCAGTGACAGTTGGAGGCAGCGAAGGCTGGGACCCGATGCCTATGAAGTAGGTGGGGATGAGCTCCGGATGAAAGACATTATGCTTGATCAGGTGACTGAATCCTCATTCTATGGGAGACACGACCGACAGATTTCAAAAACCGATGATGACATTCTTGAGCTATGGGAAACTATAGAGAGAGCTGGCAGCATTGATCTCACCGTTGGAAGATCAGAAAGGGCTGCATTGGCCGCTTCTCCTAAGAGCAAGTGCTCAGAGACCAAGAGTGGGCGCCCCTCAACAGAATCCTTGGTCGAAAAGGGGATGTGCATTGATGGGAAAGAGATCTCAAAGAGATTCAGCGACCCACCACGTGAGGAAAACAGGAAAAAGATCCTAGAGAGGCTGGATTCCGATCTCCAGAAACTGAACAACCTTCAGACAACGGTGCAGGACTTGAAGAAGGTTCAGGCCATTGAGTACCATTCAAGCAAAGGAAAGGGTAGCGAACTCGAGACAGCCAAGGAGCAGCTGGCTGAAGCGGAGAGGACGATACTCAAGCTGCGAGACGTCAACACCCGACTGGTCAAGAACGTCGAGGTGAGTTCCTCATCCTTCGACAGCTTGTCTACCGTGGAGTCCTCTGAAGGGGTTGTAGTTGCCAGTAGTGGCGGAGGAGTTGTAGGGAGAAGCGCCCGGAGGAGGAAAGTGTGGGACCAGGCGAAGAAATGCTCCGAGAAGATCGGAAGGTTGCAAATGGAAGTACACAAGATACAGTTTCTACTACTGAAACTCGATGGTGATGGCAAAACTGGCAAAGGACGGGCAGCTGAACGGAACACCAGGGTCATCCTACATGACTACCTCTACGGTGGACTGAGGACTCCTCGTCGGAGAAAGAAGGTTCGTTTTTGTGCTTGTGTGCAGCCTCCGACGAAGGGCGACTGACGTTCCAGGCTTTTTTCCGACATTTAACTGTTGTACATGTTAGGCTTCCAAGTTAGACTAGTTTGCTCCTAGGAAGCTCTGTTCTTTTTGTTTGGAGTTGAGACCTGTAATTTGTACATTGACAGGAAGCTTTGTACTTAACTCTATTTGATCTGAGTTTCTTGCAGATTTGTTCGATGAAACACGGATTGCTAATGGCGAGCAAGCTTGCGTCTAACCTGTCATTGATCGGCAATTTGGCATCATCGAAGTGACAGTATGTAGCAAGTGACTAGCAATATTTATGTACCTCTTAAGGTTGAGTAAATGAGGAAAGATGATCCATGACAAGCGGTGACCGTATAAGTTTAGGCAATCAACACATGAGTTGTCCATTTGAAAAATGGACGGTTTGATTAAAATCGTAATCATTTTCATTTGTGAAAAGTAACGGAAGGCTTAAAAATTTATAATGGATAACATAATAGATGAAATTATCAATTTATCCATATGTTGTAAATTATATCGGATTGATCTTAAATTTTTTTTTAAAAGCGGATGGAGCAGTTCAGGAATAAATCATCCCTTATAAGTAGCATTCCGGATGCATTTACAAAACAAAAAGCTCGGGATAAATGAAGACATCGAAACTAGCTGCCAAAACAAAAAGCTCGGGATAAATGAAGACATCGAAACTAGCTGCCTCGATCCAAATGTCTCTCGATAGGATTCAAGTCCTAACCGTTAAAAGACAGTCGTTGCCTGATCCGAGACAATCATCCCTCTCTACAGCCTGAGATTTGGGGTAGTTTTCAACAACCTCCATACTTCCCACAAACGAATCCTCATCAACATCATCCGTCTCCACCTCCATACTCACAAAAACCTTCTTAGAACATTTCCCCTTCGCCATCTCTCCGAGCTGTTTCCGGTTAGAATCGTTCCGACAAGAATCGTCGTCGCCGAAGGAAGACCTTCACTCACAGCCCTCATACAACACTACCAACTTCTTAATTATACACTATATTGCATTTTTCTTAATAAGTTTTAAATTTCATATCATTTCATCCTTTACCATTTATACTAATGTATTTAATATTATTTTAAAATATTTAATAATAAATAAGTTAACAGAACTACGACAAATGCACATGTAATAATGATGCTTGCAGTAGAAAGAAAACTATATAGGGAAATCCCCCAATGCAATCATAACACATGCTTTGATCTATGAGGGTCGGATACATTACAAGTAAAACGACTAGATTGACAACCTATATGGTACAAATCGCAAAATTTGTACATGGCATTTCGACATACTGTTTCTACAGAAAAATTAACATAGCATATATCGATTGTACGTACATTAAGATTATACTAGTTAGTACGTCATCGCCAAGTATCATACCATGTATGTTTCTACTTCCCCATCTCCTGGCTTCAGTTTGTCGGATTGCAGAAGGAAGTTACAAGCTGAAACTGCCTCAGCTACTGTCATGTAAATATGTTCCTCGCCTAAAACCTCGAGGAACCTCGATCGCTCCAATTTCTTCATCAGCTCACCTCCTGGATTTGCTAGCAGTAGCTGAAACATGAAAGAACACGAGATATTTTACTCATTCACGGTATTTATATCCATCGTCATCTGTATGATCATCAAAAAGGAACAGTCTACACAATCAATGTAACATGTAAATCTACGTTGCAGAACTGCAAAACAGAATGGCACAGCTCATCCTGACTACTACATCCATCAAAGGGATTGAACCATATATAACAAACAAGATAAGAACTGCAACAATCAGACGCTCGAGCTACCATTGAATTGGTTAAGATTTTAGTTTTCGCTTAATAAATCAAGGAAAGGAGAAGAAAGAAAAGAGAACCTTGAGACCCCTTCTATCAATGCTCTTCTTTAATTCATCAAGCATGCTAAGTCCACTGGTGTCAATGCTCCCTACAGCTGCACAAATCAAACATGAGTTGCAAAAGTTTATCGACAAGAAGATAAAATACTACATGCTTCGCAGTACCTCCATAAAACTACGTATATAGTCTTCATTTTAGCCAAGCACGGAACAAGGTTAACTTAATCGGAATAAGTCGTGGTCAGTACAATGAGGAGGGCTTGAAATGGGTGATTCAACCAATGATTGAGGGTTAACCTCTTCTTGATTCGGCGACTCAGAGATCCAGATCTTTGGAAATTAATAAGAGATTTGACTGATTATTCTTAACATACAATGGTTGGCGGAAGTAGTCACTTACCACTCATTTCTAATATCACACATTGCAATCTGGTTCCGCCCGATGATTTCAACTTATCCTCCTCCTCATCGATCCATCTTGAAATCCTATAACCAAAACAAAATACACTTATTGTTGATAAGGACTACCTTGTTATGGTTCAAAAGTATAAATAAATGATCTTCCTCTGTGATGGTAAGACCAACGTTCCAGGAAACAGTTCTGCCATGCATAGCTTGAAACGCAAAATGTGGAACAGAAGTAAGTTTAGCGGTACTGGTAACTCCAGTTAAAACCCAAGCTTCCAGGTTTAAATTCCCTAATTTACAGGAAATCATCCCATGAAAAATGAGACAGTAGAAGAAGCAAATAATAATAATAAGCTTGGTACTTGAATTACTACCTCTCCCTCAAGTAGCTAGAATTGGTGAAGTAGATGGGAGCACCGATCTCGAGAATGAGAACTCCATGAACACTCTGAGCTGTAGGGTATTGATCCACACTTCGGTAATATTTAGACTTGGGAATATTTCCTAGGACTAAGGTCTTCGGTCTTGTCACAAACAATAGCACCCTTATCACAGATAAGAGAACCTGCACTTGACAAGAAAAAGTTCTAATTAGCTTAAAACACGTAGGAATGGTTAACCCATTGTGTTGTTGGCCGAGTGGCGAAGGGTGAAATGCTAAAAGATGAAAGCATCTGAAGATCCATGATTTTTTTCCTTCTCTAATGTGAGTGAGAACTCACAACCGTTATCTTTCAGATGTATATTGGATAAGTCTTATGAAAAATGAACAGGTCCAAAAATCTTAATTTGGGTAACACGTGGGTTCAATTTAATGGACTGTCGCATCCATCAGAGTTTAACACTCATGATCAGAACAACGGCGGGACATTCAGACCAATTCGGCTGCTGGTGAGGTGTACCTTTCTTTGATTATCAGGCCAACTTTGAGCTAAAATGTGAGTTGTATGTAACATACCGCGGCAACCAGGCCAATCTCTATGTTGCCAAAGACCACACCAATGTAGGCACTGATGCACACAAAGAAGTCAAACTTGTCCAACTTCCATAGATGTATGGCTCCCTCATAGTCAATGAGGCCAAGCATTGCGGAGATAATGATGGACGAGAGCACCACCAAGGGAGTGTAATAGAACAACGGGGTCAGGAAAAGGAGTGTGATCATCACTGCCACTGCCATCACTATGTTTGAAGCCGCAGTCTTACACCCAGCATTATAGTTCACCGCAGATCTGGAAAACGGGCCTGAAAGAAGATTTCATTTTGTGATAACCATGATGAAAACGAAGTCAAATTCATGAACTTCATTTATACTAGGGGCCAAGAACAGATATCTACAATGGGAAGCAAAAATATTTGCGAAGGCCTCACATGAGCTTGGAACATATACAATATTGACCCCACTCGTCTCATTCCAAATGCTAGAATTCAAACTCTGTAACCTTAAACATGCTCCAAATTCCATACTATCTTAAGGAACCAACTCTTTCGAAACCTCAAACCTAGAAGCCTTCAAATGTTACTCGTATAACGAAAATGACAAGAAATTCAAGACATTAATTAATTGTTCAATGTCACATATCATCAAAGAGTGATTCAAGATCTACCTCTGCTACAGTCGAATGAGCTGCTACCTCGACAAATAGACCCATATTTGCGGATTCTGATACTCCCACTCCAGAGTGCCAATAGCTACTAAACCGTACTAGATTGTGGTTTAGCGTTTTGTTTCTGAATGTTAGGTTCTTTCCGTACTATTTCTGTTAGTTTCACTAGCAATATCCGAAACACCTCAAAAATTACATGGGGATAAAACTGCTTTATTTTTACCTGTAGTAAGATAGCAAGACGTGCAAGAACCAAGGATGTTCATCATCCCAAAGGCAATCATTTCTTTGTTGCCATCAATGTTATAATTTTTCAGCATAGCGAAGCTCCTCCCAGCTGCAATACCTTCCTGCATCAGACAACACAAAACCATTACCTGGCCTCCTCGATTATGACGGTAATACAGAGGAAAAAATATATTTTGTTTGAAAATAGTTGAATAGTTTAGATTTAGAAGCTCTAATTCATTTATGATACTTACAGCGAGAACGATAACACCCGTAATAATGCCGGTTTTGAGAGCAGTGGTAAAATAAGGTGACCCAAATGTCAGATTCTCAGCGGATGGTGGATTGAGTCCCTTCTTCAAGTGTCCTATCTGTATAATAACCAAATATACAGACTTCAGATAACAATTATAACATGTTGACGTTAACGCAGCTCTAAATCCGCTACGTGAATAGTAGTTGAGCTTGGATCCCTTCAATGTGATCATGGCCAACCATTTAGAATGACTTTTATCATTCAAAGCAGTCCAATGTCAAATGTCCTGTCACATACTTTCCATCGAAAGAAGAATCACTGTGGATAATGAGATCCCAAGTCAAACCATGATTGGCCTTCGGTGGGCCCGATAATATACCATTCTTTTTTTATCTGGATTGAGCTGGTCCAAACATTCACTTTCCCAGTTCCCCATTATTGAGAACCTTTACTATTTGATAGTAATTGGCACTCCATGGTTATGACTTTGGCACAGTATGGGATCCAGCCACTAAGTTGGCTGTGAGCCCAACACATCTCAGGATATAGAGAATCTTAAGAGCACTTTTTCTCAGGATAAAGTGCCCAACACTATAAAGTGTTTTTTGATTATAAAGTTACCGCTATGGATCAATCAAATTAATGGTACTGAATAAAAAATCATCTTTAAAAAATTGATGGAGAAGCTTACCACTTGGACACCATGTCTCTCAGCATGGGTGAGATAGACAAAAAGGCTTCCCAGAATAACTGATGCCAGCGGTGCCAAGGCTGATATAAAAAAGAATTTTGGTCTCCTCTTGCTCTGCATATCAATAAATTAACAACCAAACTTTATCAGCAACACAAAGCTTCTAAAATGTTAGAATAGCTGCAAAAACTCATGTTTCAGATAGTGAACGCAAGAGCTCCTTTCGTCTATTACGATTCTAACTTTAACCACAAAGATGACATGAATGTTTGAACCACGTCATATATTTTAGAGTTTGATAAGTTCTTTGGCCATGAAATTACAGTGAAAGAGATTTGCTTTCAAGAGTTGTGATCCTTACAAAGTATCTAGTGAGGAGGAGGAAGAAAAGGAAACAGCATCCCATCAAAGCACTTTCCCATCTCCACTGCATACAACATGAGCATGTCATTGTCCATCATCAACATAAAAAATTCATCCAGATATTTCAAGTCAGTTGTATGGATACAATACCAAACACTAAATCACAATACACCAACCTAGACTATGTAAGGTAACTACAACCTTTTTACAGCATAACTTAAGATATCACAGCGAACATTTTGTGAATCTCCAAGTGTTGGTTTTCCTACACATAAATTATCTAGGAGCAGTTGGTTTTTCTACATATAAAATTATCTATAGTTTATGTGGCCACATATAAAAGTAAAAATGTTAGTACTATTTAATATATAGGAGAGAGGGAACAACTAGCAAACAAATGAATCTGAGCCAGGAGTTCAGCAGGTACAAAAGATTCTACTTATGTGCTGCTTTAGAGTGACAATGAGTTTATACTCTAATCTATATTAGTGGTTCTAATGCACTACAATTCGTTCTAACAAGCTATATATATTCTAAGAGACTATATTTCCATTTTACCAATACACTAATCACAAAGATCTACAGTCGATCTGATTAGAATCACAGACTAAAGTATTAGTACTATGAGGTCCAGGTAACGGCAACTTCCCCAATGTCCATTCTGTACAGATATATTGGTGCAAAATATGGTTTGCTAGTAGTAGCTAGGTAACAAACAGATGAATATGAGCTAAGAGTTTAGCAGGTTCACATGAGGTCAAAAAGATTCAAACCTTGTGAGTTTGGGAGAAGACAGAGGTCAAGACAGAGACAAGATCAGTAGCATGAGTGAAGTGATTGAGTCCAAAAATCCCTTTGAGCTGTTGCAAGCAAACCACTGTTGCTGCTCCTCCCATGAACCCAATTATTGTTGCATGTGATAGAAAGTCCACTATGAATCCAAGCCTGTAGTTTCCATGTAGTGAACGCACCCACCATACAATCAATATGTATCATAATATCATATAGACGTATAATTCATGCAGTTGCCAACTTGTGATGAGTAAAACCATAAAGTTATAATAGAAGGAAACAATGCTTCAACTTGCTAGCTTGGCACATCTACTCACAAGTCACAACAGTTGAAACTTGAGATAGAGTTTCATTCATGATTAACTCCGGCAATTATAGACAAAGTCACAAGCACATATCACGGGTAAATCCATGTTGTAAATCACCCAAGAAAACGAGTCTATTAAGAAGATTGTTTTGTCATCTTCAGGAAAAAAAAAAATTGCTTGTCAAATATGATTAATTTTGAACTCCGACACCAAAATACTGGCTGGCTTGCTTCAAATAGCAAGCTTGACCCATCTACCCGTGTAATTTGTCAAGAAGATTGGAGTTTCCCAAATACCTAAACCCAAGAGCAAAGCTGCAGTCATAAAGCTAATATTAAGGTAAAGTAATGTTGTAATCTAAGCAAGAGAGTCTGAACACAAAGGGCATCTGCATCCATCGTACATAACTGGAAGTCTAGAAATATGATCATCAAAATTATAGAATGAAATCCAAACCAGTTGGGTTGATATTTCCCCTCTACATCTTATAGGCTTTAAAATAGTACTAGCTTCTCCCTTGTTTGAATCTTAATTCTCATTCCCCATTATCTGCAAATCCCCATACTTAAAAATAAAATCCCTGATAGATGATATGACACAAGATAGTGTAGACTCATCTATAAATGTCTGAATTATTGGCATATTGGAATCTATTGAATAGTTATGCTTTTTTGGAGTATGCTGTTGTTTTGTGGTGACAGAAACCCACGGGAAGAATAGTTGACATGATTAGGACTAAAGTGTAGAAGTCAATCCATTTTCGTCTGTATTCCCACATGTGTGGGATCATGTGAATCCTTTACGTGCATGGATTCATGACAATATGATAGAAGATTATCATAGTTATGCTAATCAAAAAGTCATTAAGAAGTCAGATAATTCATTCGGATTTCTTTTGATTTAGTAAGCACATTCGGATTCCTGTCTTTTGAACTCATGATATCAGGTCATATGCACAATTCAACCTATAACAAGACTTGCACCTAAAACTAGACATCCTTAACAAGAATACGTGATCAATATATATCAACCTTGTCCTACAATTGTCAATAAATTGACGTCCATTCCCTAACAAAGTTATTATGCGTAAGGAGGGTCCTATCATAACCCTAATGTTAGTTGGAGGATCATTCGACATTTCTACCAACATGATACAAAACTAACCCGTAAAAAGAAAACTAATGCCAAGACATAATGCAGGGCCACATGAAGAAAAGCATCCAATGATATTAAATTAATAATTGGATAACAAGATATATAACGAACCTTAGGAGGCCCAAGACAGCTTGTAAGACTCCTGCAACGAATGTAGCAGTGAAAGCTAGATGAAGATAGAGCTTTGGATTCTCATTCACATTTACTGCATGTCCCAACATGGAGGCCATGAGAAGCGACCCCACCGCCACCGTCCCCACGGCCAGGTCCCTTGAGCTACCCATCATCGCGTATACCAATGGTGGAACGAAGCTTGAATCTGAGACCACACACACAAACTAACCACAGTTAGAAACACAAGTCATTCTGATACAGGACAGTGAAAATCCGCAACCGCTTATCTCACAGATGGTTACCTGTATGATGTTCTAGGAGAAAGATTTAAAAGGGTTTTTCCAATAGTCATTTGGACATCTAAATGTACGATAATTCGTTAAAAGAAACATTGTAACAGCGTATTTGAACTGCTACCATGCATTGATCCAATTAACAATGAAACATTTCTAAAACCAGAAACTCGCGATAATTTGAACAGGTAAAAGAGCATAGCAAAGGAATAACAAGACCAGAAGTACAATATCCAAGTTTAATGCTGCATACTTGAAAGCAAGTAAAGCATATGTACTTCGACGCCAGCAAGGAAGTACTTACAAAGGCCAAGAATGGGAGGGAGATTAGCCAACTTAGCATAGCTGATACCCTGAGGAATAGCAAGGCTAGCAATGGTGATCCCAGCAATGAGATCAGATTTCAGGTACTCAAAGCTATACCGAGGAGCCCATTCCAGGAACGGCAACACGTACTGCAAACCGAGAATGACCCTCCTTAACCCCGGCTGGCTCTTAAACTGCCTGAGAGGATCATCAGGGAAGAATGTCTCCTTAAGGGACATCTTCAGTGATTGGAAGAACGGTCGAGGTGGCGGCACCGCCACACGGTGCACACCCTCGAGATTCTCAGACGAGTAGTCGTAATCTAAAGTCCCCATGGAGATGAGTTAGTGGGATGTACTGATCCAACCCGGTGGTGATGATCGTGGTGAAGTGATGGAGGGAAATGTGGTTTATATAAGAGGGTGAGTGGGGACATGAAGGTGAAAATGGGACCCAGTGAAGAGTGATATATCACCTAGCTAGAAACATGTGGATGATATTGGGAATCCCTTTTGGGCATTGGCTCTTTCAGGATCTCCTAACTCTTTTTTTTTTTTTTTTTTACCATAGGAGGTTTCTCTGAATCAAAAGATGAAAAGAATGGTGGGATTTCCTGCCGCCACGTGGAACACTGTGGCTTGTTGATGGCCGGAAAGGTAAATTCTGTAGAAATGAGTTGGCAACTCTAGTCAAAACAACATCATATTCATGTAACTGATCAATCGGTGAGATAAAAACTTGCTTTATTATGGTTGCGGTTGTTGATTTGGGAATATGATGTACTTATATAAGAAATGACAAACAATTATGGAGTTCCATTGAGAATGGGAAGGCAACTTACCTGATATAGAGATGCATATCAAGCATTTCGCGAGGTATATGTGACTTTTGAGGTCTCCTCTGCTACCATCCCATCTTGATCATGTCCTCAGCTACACCTTGATACATAGACTCCCAAACTTGCTTTTTCAGGTAAAACTCGGCTGCGATGTAGTTAAAAGAAAAAAAAAAAAAAAAACGGAGTAAGCTCATAGAATATTGCTGAATTACCAAAGATATGAACTCAATCAATGAAGATGGCAGTTGAATTTCGAATCGGCTCAAAATATGTCATACAAGTCACACATAAAACATGAGATTCAATCACAAATCTTTGAACATATAATTACCATATATGCATTTTTTCTTCAAAGTGGGAGATTCAAATAGAATTGACCCAATCACTATCATCAATTCATCACTTAGCAATATATCCAACTTTGCATGCCAACATAACAGGTGCCTACCACCTTGTGTGATTAGCAAATAATTAATATCTTCTAATCAATGTTATTCCTTCATATAAATTGTCGGCTTCCTCACCGTAAAGTAACCACTCAGTGGGACGCTGATTAACAAAGATCAGTTGCTTTCCTCGATCTACAGTTTCCCAATCCATTCCACGTTGTGAGTATTTGGAACAAGAATAAACTCACATATTAGACAAAAAAGGAAAAAGTATGTATTTTTCTTACGAACTTTGACTCGCAGCACATAATCTCTACCGATGAGACCAATCTACCATACTAGAACTGTGGACTTGGCTATAATTTCGAAACAAAGGAGCCAAGGGAATTATCACGAAGTGGAAGTGTGGAACATCCATCAAACATTCTATTTTCGAGTCCCAATATTAGAGGACTACGCTAAAAGGCCGGTGGAAAACTAAGAAGATGGGTACAAAGAGAAAGTGTGGTGCAAAATTAATATGCTTAAATGGCATCAAATCCTCCAAAAAAGCAAGCAAACCAGTACAAACATGGAGCCATAGCAATTGGTATACCTATAATTTGAAAATGGTGCATGGAAAGGATGAGAGGAATTGATAGGACCCTAGCACTTGCCATTGGACAATTAACTCCATTACTTGTTTGTCCTCACAATATGTTTCTCTACAAAAGCATAAAAGCTCTCTCTCCCACCTCAGCAACAACTATTAAGCACAGTTTGAACTTTCCGCTATCATCTTATTGTACGGGATTCAAGCTCTTAGTGGTCGCAAGGGTCTATCAGTGTGGGTGGACATGTTTTTCAGCCGTTTATCAAGATATATTCACCAGGAACATACACTTTGCAAACCAATTCTTCTCAAAAAAATGACTGAAAAAACCACTACAGACCTCACACTTAATAGAGTGGAATTTTCCCTTGCAACCTTCTCCATCCGATTAGTCGGAGGAAAAAGACATATCATGATCCTCCAAACACTAGTCACCCAATATCACCTATGACCTTTGTGCCATCCCGTCACGAGAATGGGTAATTGGGTCCTAGCCAACAACTCACACTTCTCAATGGCAACATAATCTTAACAATCTGCATTGAAACCAAACCCTGGTCTGTTCTCTAAATTAGAGTGCAAGCAAAGTGCAGCAATAACAGTTTTAGAAGATACACATAATTTCTGTGACGGCTTCGGACTGACCTACCATTGTATAGCGAAGGCTACAGAACACTAAATGTGGCAAAGGTAAAGGTACAGGGTGGCCAAAAACATAAGCACATAGCTTGAAATATGAACTTCTAGAGACATCAGATCAGTATCCAACTATCCATCACTAGTTATCCTACCCAAGCATGGCCACTTCAGTGGATACCGTTTTCAGTTCTCCACAAATCCAAGCATCTCATGATGGAAAACTAGGTACCACAGCCAGGTTAGTGTCAACTCAGGTATATACACCTTCATCGGGTCATGAAGCACGATTGGGTGCTTTTTTTCTGAATACCCATGTGAGTATATTCGTCGTTATAGGGCAGAAAAAAGGATATAGATCATGATGGCAACAGATGATTCCAAGAGTTACTAGATGTACAAGATTTTGTGTCATTGATGGCAACATATTCATCAGCCGAAAAGAAGAAAATGACCATATTATATCAGCGAGAAATCCCGTCTTAAAATCATCTAGCATAGGATTACACTGATCTGTGCAAGGAAACAAGGACCACACGAGGCCAAGGCAGACTTTGACAAGAACTGAAAGAAAGGGTATTGTTACGAGTTCGACCCAAATTGATCAGCCCGAGAATCCGATGGATCTGCATACTAAAATCAAGTAACGATCAACACGAACAAGAAACAAAAGAACAACATGCAAGATTTAATGTGAGAAAAACCCCATCGTTGGGAGAAAAAACCCCACAAGAAACAATCCATTAATCGAATCATACGATTACAACGATTGTTTCTCTCAACTCAATCAATCTCACATTGTGTTTCGCTCAAATCCTAAAGAAAAGTCATTCTCAGTCTCTTTATATTTTCACTATTTATAGAGAATTATATATTGAAGATATCTAACTAAAAAATTTACCATAAAGTTATTTATGGCAAAATACATTCTACCGATATAAAAAAATATCTAAACCTGGATCAAATCTCGAACCAATTTTCAATAATCTCCACCTTAGTTTGAGATTCTGAAACACACAAGTCACCTATATTGAGTAGTCACCATCGTACCCCACCTAGGCACGACCTTACATCCCGTTTTCTGTAGTAAGAACGCTCCACCACTCTTCATTATTAAAAATATGAGACCTCAAAGGCGAGGTTCACCTTTGCTTTCGCCTTCGACGCTCGTATGTATCGACCATTCATCCTAGATGATGCTCAACCACCTTCGTTCTTATTTTGTCATTTCTGATCTTTAGCACCTATACCTCTCGTGCTCTACGCTTCACACGTAATCTAAACTCCGCAACCTTGGCTTCACTAAATCCGATAGCCTCCCGATGATTGACTAGAACTACATCATCTGTATGTGAACCACCTGAGACCGTGTCACTTGAACCATCCTTCGATATCTTAGCACTCCTACGTACGCTTCCATCTTGATTCTTGTACGAGTGTCCTCGAAGCTTTATCTTCACAACCGCGTTCATCATAACCGCGTTACTAATCAACCTAAACTAATTGTCAATCTTCTGAGCCTTCATCACGATCATGTCGCCTCTACATATCTTCATCACTCCATACTCCACGAACATCCTGCAACACTTGGAATTTAATGCACCAACTAAAATAAGATTTTTCCTCATATTAGGGACAAATCTGACACCTTCCAAAGTACGAATAGTCTCATCAAACATCTTGATCTTGATCATACATATTCCAAGGACCTTGTATGTCTCACCATTATCCATCCGTATGGCATCTCTAATACTGGGTACCAAGTCGTGAAAAAGATTTCTACTCCAGCAAACATGAAAAAACCATCCTGAATCAGCAAACTAATGAGATCCGATACGTTTTTCTACTGTAGAATCTTTCTGGAGATCTGATGACTCCGATATCATGTAGAGCTCTCCATCTTCGCTGTCGTGGTTCATTTCTGTCGCATTCGTAGAACTTGACTTTCTCCCTCTATTCTTGTTCTCTGAACACTCTATCGCCTAATGTCTCATCTTATGACACTTATAGCACTTTCACCTGAGTCTTGTCTTGTCTTTCTCTTAGAGTTGAACCACGCTACTAAGCCTTCTTCATTGTTGATTGGAATTGGTTCAACTTACTCACATCAAGCACTGCAACAATCACATCTTCAACCTTCAAATCGCCTCTCCCGATGAGTAAGGTTCTCTTGAGCGTAGCATAGGAACTAGACAACGACTTCAATAAGATCAAGGCTTGATCTTGTGGATTTACCTTCACTTTTAAACTAGTTAATTGAGTCACCAACCTGTTGAACTCTGTAATGTGATCATTCAAATTTGCTCCTTCCTTCATCTTCAAATCAAACAGATCTATCTTTAAGAACAGCTTATTTTTGGACAAGTAGATCGACTCTAGTTTCTCCCATAACACCTTGGGAGAAGTCTTCGTCAAAATCTGGTATTTCATCTTTGGCGAGACTGAAACGAATAGTAACGGTCGCCTTCTCCTCTATCTCTTTCCAATCTTGCTTTTTCATGTCAACGGGCTTTTCGCCTTCAAGTACTTTTAATAGTCTTTTTTGTACTAAGATATCCTTGATCGTACTCTGCCAGATACGAAAGTTCATCTTCCCATCAAACTTTATCGTATCCACTATCTTCTCATCCGTACGACGCATCAACTGTGAAAGCTTCAATCTTTATCAAAGAACACTTCTTTATTGCAAAGATCCAATCTTTCCCTTCAAAGATCTGGACTTTCCCTTGCGTGACGCAACCTGAAGCTCTGATATCACTTATTACGAATTTGACTCGAGAATCCGAATACTAAAATTAAGCAACGATCAACACAGACAAGAAACAAAAGAACATCATGTAAGATTTAACGAGGGAAAAACCCTATCTTCGGGAGAAAACCACTCACAAGAAACAATCCACTGATCAAATCACACGATTATAACAATCTTCTCTCTCAATTCACTCAATCTCATATTGTGTTTTGCTCAATCTCTAGAGAAAATTCGTTCTCAATCTCTCTATAACTTTCACTATTTATAGAAAATTGTATATTGAAGATATCTAACTAAAAGATTTATCGTAAAGATATTTATCACAAAATATTTTCTACCGATATCAAGAAAATATCTATACTTGGATCAATCTCGAGCCAGTACGAAAATTCTATAATACTAAGAAGGCTTAAATCTTGGATCGAAGATTGATTTGAAAACTTTTGCAGATCTAAAGTTTCTAGGCCTATAATGTGCTCCGACTATAAGATAAACATTTGAGAAGCAATCACACAATTAAGAGAAGGTAGAAGCGGAGGACTGGAAGACAATATAATCGGAATGAAGTAATCAGAACGAGACATATTAGATCTAATGGAAAAAATTCAACCACAGAACACTAACAAAATAAATAGGAGAATTCACAACCAAAATTTATTTTCATAGCAAAATTCGCGACTCCAAAGCTTAGTCGCTAAATTTGCGATCATAGCACATTAATCACCAATTTTGCTTAGTCGCCTTTTTTACAACTGAAGTCATCATTGGTCACCAAATCGGCGACTAAATATACAATTAGTAGCAAAATTGGTGACCAAATCGGATCTTGGTTTTTTCATTCAAATGAAAAAAAATAAGAATTCATGTGACAGACCCAATTCACCCAACCTAATAAGACTTAAAGATGGTGTTAGACATAATGATGAACATAACATAATAAAACATACTTTCACATACATTTGGCATGATGAAAATAGTTCTTCGAAAGTAGACAATACTTTTATCATTCATTAAACAATCATTGAATGCAGGGCAACCATCTTTCTATATAATAATAACATCTAAATAGTAAAGGAGCAACTAATCTACTTGTCGACCTATTCCAAGTTAATGAAGCAATTTGTCAATTAGAATCGTTAATAACAAAAGTGTCATGCATATATGACTCCTTTTTGGTCCCTTGATATCAAATCAACCTCACAGCCATATTTGTATGCAAAGAACAAGTATATATCTTAGTCTTCCTTTAATTGAATCATCAATTTTGACACCTTTTGCTTTTATCAGATTCTCTCACCATAATGAACTTTATGAATAGGCCAAAAATCTTACAGAATAACCTTTCTGGCATTGACCATTAAGGCCCCCTGAAGGCTAAATTGAAACATGGCAACTATTATATATCTGAATTTAATATTCCTTCAAGAATTCCCGTGATAAACTTCCTTCATTTAACATTATAACACCCATCTTTTCCCCATTTTACCGTGAGAACCCTGCAATGTTTGTAGATAAGCATTGAATAAACTTTTGACTCGGACTTGGCGGAATCAGGCAAACCAACGTTATATAACCATCAGATATGTGGGTTCAATAGAGAAGGTCGTTATATCAATTAAGATTGAACCACATACATAAACATAATGACTGAATGATCGAAACAACTGCACCATCTAGATTCTTGATGTAAGCTTGCTTCTATTCTAAATTGCATTACCTTCATTTTCACACATCCACTAGGCCACTTCTATAAAGAGTTCTTTTTCTTGCACTCTCCATTTCTGGCTTTTGAATGAAGATAGATGCTTCTCGCTATCTAAAACAAAGCAGGGACTAATCCATTCGTTTTCAAGTATATTTTTTTTAGCATCAAGTAGCAATAGCAATACACTCCAAACACAACCTTCCACTCAAGATAATCCTATCTTGCGCGACAATATCTGATATATATTTATCATTTTTTGCTATTCAATCACGACCTCCCCTTAAATAAACATATCTTGCCATATACTTGTTATCTGGCACGGGTATATAGCATCTATCTCCTTTTTCCACGCCGCATTATCTTTGCATGGCTAATGACCATAGACTAACCACGAGGCTTAAAATTTATGTAAACAAGTGGTTCGTATCAGAACCTTAACATGCACTGGGAAGTTGGATTCCGATAGAGGGATGATCTTAGGAGTAGGGCAATGTTCGAGCTGCGCTTTGGCTCCGCACCTTGGTGTCTCTTCTCAAGTAGCCTCCTCTGGTTTCTAATCCCAAACCTCTCTAACATCTAGGTCAAGGCAGGTTTCACACTAGTGGGCAACACAATTTGATCACTTTGCAATCTACAATGAAGTATAACAGAAGCATAACAAACAATGACATAATTACCTGGCACGTAAACTATCACAGCTAATGCAGCACAAACAACAAATATAAGTAAAATCTCATGAAGTATCAGGCAACCATTTCATATAGTAGATGACTAGAGGAAAGGTAAGGTGTCTACCTTGTGTTTTCGAACTTCTGAACCCCTCTCTGTGTGTTGGTGGATGTTCAAGCTCAAGAGGTTGTCCATTATCTTTCTTGACAGAAGAAAGTAGGTAATATTAATATCAGCCATATGCTACTGTGAGGAATCACCAAGAATGTGCCTTTGAGGCAAGCTGGTTCCTGCAGCTAATCGTTCATAAAATCAAATTGCATGCTAAGGACATGCTAAATTATATACATGTATTTAACTGATGACAGAATTTTATACAGGGAACATAGAGAAATCATGAGTTTGATATCAAGGCGACCAAAATCTCAAAAGCAACATCAAAACTGGAACATGAAGCATGATCAGACGAACAACCGGATCCTGAAGTGTGATATCAAGGACTTCCGCTTAAGATAAATCAAGCCCGAGTATGGCGAGTTCACTTAATGTAAGTCCTATCCATATTTAGACAACTACCTTCTAATTCTATGGGTCTATTGACAAACTGAGACTCTTAAGAGATCATCTTCCATTGGTGTCTCTAAGTGGCATGCAGAAGGCCACTTTGCCATGAGATGCTATGGAAACGTCTCAGTATTAAGAGCTTGACTGCAGTTCAATGAACATCAACTGAGTAACATTTCGCTTGTGATCTGCATTGAAGAGCCTTGCGCAATTCGAAGTCTAAGCTGCAGGGAATTTGCGGCTTGTGTGAAATAATTCATCACTGGAAAAGGTGTTAGCAAAATTTTAACATGCTAATTCATGACGCTTTTTTGGACTTGATCAGTCAGTCTCCCACTATATCACACATAAATGCTAAGGAAAAGAAATATAGGAACAAATGCTATCATAACACAAAGAGGTGGATGTTTGTTTAAGAAATAACACGCAGACAAGCTCCATTTGACTCAGTTTCATTGAAGTTCACCAAATCACAAAAGCCAACGGTCAAAAGACATAGGAGTAAAGAGCTAAAAAGAGAACCAGGAAAAGCATCACGTCTTCTAACTGTACAAAATGTGACCTCTGGAAATCCTTATGAAACAAGAACAAAGCAATCACAGATTGGAAGCCATATATCCATTAATCGACCGTGTACCCATCAAATAATATCACGAAATCACCTTCTGGAAATGTTGGGTGGATACATAAGCAAATCAGAAAGCATAAGCTCTGCAAAGATGCTATGCAAAGTCTGCATGTCAACTGCAGAAGAAACAACGAGACTTGGAGAGTCACGACTAAAGAAGTACAAAGACATGGAACTGATAATCTTTTCATGCACCTACTTTAAAGAAAACTCCAAAGTCTGATATGCCATACCTTAATCTGATAAAGGGCAACGACTTTCTTCATTGTTGTTGCAAGACAAATTGACATAATTTCTCATAAACTACAGTAGATAGTATTTGCAGTCATGGTAGGCAGTTGCACAACTATTACAAACAAATTAGTCTATGAACATATTTGGTCACAAATTACAGGCAAGCGGTTATTTTTGAAATCCAGCTTTCCGCTCATTTGCCCCTATACATATGCCAGAGCAGTAACCATATAGCCACTACGTACTACACATAGAACTCTACTAATAAATCCTAAACATTGCGTAAATGTAAGCTAGATCTCACTTTTAGATCTGCAGCAGCCAAATATAGTTCTACATTATGTTTTCAAGTTATCGGTTGTGTTCTATAAGTATCAAGGTTTTGAAGCATTGGTCAGGGGAAAAAAAACAGCCATAAAATAGCAAGAAGAGAGCTGAGGAAAACTGGTAGTGTGCTCTCAAAGACTTTTGTGTGCTTTCGTAATTCATCTTAACACTGAGAAGTGAGGGCTAAGAGATTCGTGACACCACACAGGTTTAGAGTGATAGGGTGACATCCCAGTTTTATTTACTAGTGTGGATTCCCTGGTGGAGCATAAAAAAAAATTTATAATAGAGATAAGACTCTATATTGTCCTTCCTACGCCCCATTCGTTGTCCTTTAGATTCTCGGGTTTCTATAGGGAAAGTGGGTTTTCCTTTAGATTCTCGGGTTTCTATATTTAAAATCTTCGATGTTTCGTACGCTACAGTCGAGCATCACAAAACAGTCTCAATCTATTGTTTACATTCGGGTAAGACAGGGTGCATCTCCTCCTTTCGACCTCTCCTGAGACAATGTCTGGGAGCCTTAGGTTGGTGTTGTACTTCGCTACAATTAATTATCGATTGTCTAACAAATTAACCATTATCATTAGGTAAGAGTAAGTGTCTCACCCCATCATGCAAATGGAAGCCTCCGATTCCAGGAGTCACAATGGCAATGTTTGAGAAAGCAAAACCAAACCAGCAGAAATCAATCATTCAATTTGTACAGATTCGAGACCCACTCCAGAAATTTCGCATGGCATTTTGGTCGAACGAAACCTGCCAAACCCTAACACCATTGTCGTGAGTTTAATGAGTGAGGCAACGAGGGATTAGAGAGAGTATTTGAAAAATTGCAAGGGTCTTGTAACTGGTCGACATTCCTTTCTCTGGAATTCAGCTCTTTCATCCAAAAATAAAAAAATAAAAAACATAAAGGGATACTTTAAGATTCAATCGCAAAATTATTCATGTCTTGATTTTTTTTTTGGATTTTAATGGATTAATATGGTTTATTGTAATAGTTAAGTGAGAGTTAGTTAAACGTATCGAGTTACGAGTAGATGTTTTATGTGAAAAATTGGCGTATTGTTTCAAAATACAAAGACGCACTATTTAATAATTTATCAATGGCGTTTTGTTTCAAAATATAAAACGCATTGTTTTATAATTTAACAATGACGTCCTGTTTCAATGCAAAGACGCACCGGTCTAATTACTAAGGCGTATTGACTTCTTCTTCTTCTTCTTTTTAAAAAATTGATTCTTAATATGTTTGTTATCCTTGTTTGTATACTGAAACAGAAAAAATGACACAATACAGAAGCAACTTGGCAGCACTCATTAAGATTTCAACATAGCATTGTTAGATATCAAATTCATATTCAGAATTGTTGACGGAACACATGAAATAACTGATGAGGACTTAGAAACAATCAATCCAAGTGAGTTCTTGGAAAGAAGATTCGCAGAAGAACGTAACAAGGAAAGAAAAATGCAAGAGAATTGATGACATCCAAACTGCGAGAAACAGTTATCGAAGAATCAAGAGGTCAAGAGCTGCATGACTATGAAGACACCGCGAGACTGCTAGTGTTGTACGTCATGAACACGCTCTTCATCTCCACATCGAAGGCATCAATGAAATGGACATATGCAAACTACGTGGCTGATATGGGCAAATTGTGCGACTTTAATTGGACATCGCATATCTATAACAAATTTAAAAAATCTCTCAACGATAACATCAACGACAAGGTGTACAAGCCAAAATAAATAAATGGATGCGTACTCACCATTCCGGTAAACATTCTATACTGTCACACTATTTATTTTGATGAAGATGTACTGAATTTATCCATATTATTATTTTCTTGTAAGGCGCATTGTTTCATTGGATGAAGACGCACTGTTTAGAATTGTATAGTTTTTTTGAAGTAAGGCGCACTGTTTATAATATAAAGGGCGCATTGTTTTAATGTACAATGCTATTTTTACTTTAGACGCACTATTTCTACACATAAGGTGTACAGTTTGATGTTAATTGCTTATATTCATGGAAATTAACTTATCTAATGCAATTTCTTTAAAAAAAAAAAAAACAATTACAATATTGATTCTTGGAGAGGACTTTTTTTGCTGAAGCAAACAAATTATCATCTGAGATCATTCCGCGATTGGCAAAGAGGCAACTCAATGATCTCTCAATCAGCCTAGGTGAGGCCATTACACGATTTAAAGATGAGAAGGTAACTTAGTTTTCTTCTTATAAACATACTGATTTGTTTTTTATTTTATTCTTAAAATGTAAAAGCTAACAACCTTTTTATTTTTTGATAATTTGATTACACAGCTCACACTAGATTCATTGCAACCATCCCTTCTCGAGAGACAAGTATACAGGATGGAATTGCTGGCACTCGAATAACACCAAGAAGATGATGCCAACGATAATGTCGACAACTACGAATTTAAGGCGAGAAGGATAGATGACAAATCAAGAAGTTCGATAGAGACAGACCCGGAGATTGCATCTGGAAATGTCTTAGCACGACATGTGGACCCTAAAAACTTTTCAATCCTGTAAACCATGAAGAACTAGTTTCACGATGTGAGCTTTGAAAATGTTATGCTCAACAAAAAAAAAATCAAAGAAATATTGGAATAAAATAAATTATTGAAGACTAAGGTAATATATTTCAAGCATATTTTATATTTGGTTGTTTAATTTTCATTTTTTTTCTTTTATGATTGTACAAATGGCGTTCGTGAAAAATTATGTAAGGTTGACGAGGCGATGCAACAGGGGGAGATGTAATTGACGAATCATAAAAAAAATAATTGACGAATTATTATCAGAGAAAGATAAAATAAGCACCTTTTTTTTTTTTTTTTTAAAACCAGAATGTTGATTTGTTAACTCACACACTATATGTTTAAAACTGACGTCCTGTTTGTTTAAAACTGACGCACTATTTTTTAAAACTAACACACTATTTTTTTCAATTAAACAAAGGTTTTAACTTTTAATATGTTTTGTACGTCATTTCATTGGAGATTGAATTGACTACAAAAAAAATTGGAGTTGGAGACTCTAAGGGAATCAGTAGCGGAGAAACCGAAAGAAGGGGCATCAGATTCAAATGCACTCAACATCAAAGATTTGTACAAGAAAAACAATTGAACAACGTCAAGCTTAATTCTAAAACACAAGTTAGAGAACGAATGAAAGAAGAGATGACTCGTGCAGCGAAGTCGATGATAAAAGCATGAGGAGCTGGAAAAAATCTGAAAGGATATTGATAGGAATGTGCAATGCCTCCAGTTGTATAGAAATTGATGAACAAAACTTAAAAGTAATAGCCATGATGTTGTTGGTGTGCTTACGTTGGAAATTATGTAGGTATCTATAGTCAATGTCAGATGCTAGAGAGTAAACGACCACATATGGAGAGCATTGTGTGGGCAACCAGATATACACTACTATAGAGAATTCTGGCTAAGCAACTAAGACATGCGTAGGAAACAAAAGATCTAAAAATGCTTCAATATCTAGGATTGAACTTGCAAATGAGGACCAACACAACAATACATAGATTTTATCAGATCTGGGTGCAGACAAGGTTGGAGTAGTGACTGGGTGCAAATGAGGTCTCAACGGTACTGAGTAAAGATTGAGTTGCAGTAGACTGAAGTGCAGCAGAGATGGTTGCTAGGGTTGGGTTTGAAGTCTAAGGATCAATCAAATCGAAGATTTAAGGTTCAGAGTAACAGTACGAGGATATGAAAAGGTGAGCTATCAACATCAATGAAGGTTCACATATGGCAAGTTGTCACTATCAGATCAAGTACATAAGTCACCAATTTATTCCCTCAGCCTATAAAACGGGATCACAAGTGTGCAGAAACAATCCAAATTCAAAATTGTTCATGAGAGCTGAATTGAGAACAAGAAGAAGAGGATTCATTGGTCTGCACTGAAGAACAGAAGCTGCAACAGAGTCTAATAAAGGATCTGTGTAAGGATCTAGGTTTTCGCCTTTGACAAGTTAGGTAACTTGTAAAGGTGTTGTCTTGTAAGCCAAAAACAAGAAGATAGTGAACTCACCTCTTTGGTTGACTAAACTTGTCACCAAGGGAAGACTAGACTAAGCTTCAGTTATCCTGTGTTCTTTAATTGTTTTTATTGTTATAAGCTATTAGAACTATTAGGCATCAAACACAACAACAAACAGAGTCAGACTCCCAAAGATTGAGTCTCTGTTGTAGACGATCTCAGTAGTCTACAAGGAACATCAGTGTATTAAAACTCATTATTCCGCTACATTACACAGATAAATTTTAATACAACCTATTCACCCTGCTCTAGGTTGTACCAATGGAACTCACAGATCTTCTTGAAAAAGAGGAGAAAATCAAGAAATTACGAAACGAATTGGAAAAGGGAAGACAAAGAGTGGGTAAGAAAGACTAGATAGCATTATACAGTACGGAATAATGGGTAAGAAATTACTCCTAAATACTTATCTGAAATGCCTTTACTCCTTATATTTCAGTAACAAATTCAACAAAAAAAAACTAATACTGGATTATGTAATGTGATGCAGCAAGATGTTTTAAAAAGAGGAATCGGGACAAAAAACACAATCATGAAACCAATAAAGGAAAATAATCAACGCAGCTGGCATTTCTTCCCAATGAACTCATCCGAAGAAGCAAAGAGCGAGATTGCATACCATTGAACGTTGCTGGTGTTCGACAGCGAAGAAAATATGTTTATCCATTACAACTCCAAAAAAAAAGCTCCTTATGCAAGGGATGTCGAGAAAATCGTAAGAAACAAATATAAATTGACACAGACTATTGATATTGGAAAATGAAGCATTATAATTCCAACTAACTAATTTATGTGTGTTGTTGAACGTGTAGACAGAATATGCGGAAGAGTTCAACAAGGAAATGGCAAGGAAACATGAGGGCATGCAAATCGTTGAAGAAGAGAGGGAGAAGTACAACACGCAATTGAACATCAACAAGAAGACTACAACTAAACACAATCTCGACTGTGGAGTGCACGTACGCTAATGGATAGATCTGCTTGCAAATGGACAAAAGGTTCCATGCCGTTCTACCTTGAAAGAAATGTGATGAAATGGAGAAAAAATGGTCGAGACTTTGATTCCACAATATGACTTCAAAGAGCTTGAACTAGAGGAGGAGAATGATGAAGCAAAAGATGAAAACATATTCGACTTTTGAAATTTTTGTAATAAAAAGAAAAACACAACATTACACCAATGTAATAACAAAAATTAATAACAAGATAGCCTTAGAAATGAAAACATGATTGCATAGTACCTATCATGAGATTTTTGTTTCTATAAGAAAAAGAAATGAAACAACTTAACATAGAAAGAAAAATCTTTAAATGGGCTCTCGATAACTTTGTCTGTTGTGATGACCAATCTTTTCGCACCTCGTACACTTCATACCCCTGAACTCTTCACTACTCGAAGGAATACGTCAGGTTTTGGGTCTACCTGAAAGTCTGCTCGAAGAAGGCGGGGCCAATTCCATAACCACTGATGCAGCTATATGGTCAACAATTGATGAAGGATATGATGGATGATAGCCTCATAGCTTTTCCTATAATTTTCAATAGAAAAATACGGATCGATCATGATGCTTACGGGTAAGGAAAACTTCATAATAACACAGATGGCATGTAAACATGGAAAACCGTTTGTCTGTCACATACGACAGGAGTAACTCTTCTCTCTCATATTTATTGAGGCTGTGAGATCCGATAGTATTTTAAAAATGAGCTCCGAAGATCTCTTCACCATAAAAACACATGATTTCTTGAATAAATCATTGAAAGTCTCCAACATCCTAGGACATAAATCGCCATTCCATTGTTTTGCATCGCTTCGAAGATTGTTGAACCACTCCATTAACTTGACATGAATCTGATCCACCATCTGAGTGATAGGAAGCTCCCTCAAGCCCAAAAGCCAAGCATTGAATTACTCCGCAGCGTTGGTTGTCATCTTGCCATAACGATAACCAATTGCAAAACTTATTGCCCATTTGCCATAAGACATTAGCAAAGCCGTGAAATCTTTAGCTAAATTATCCCCTCTAGTATGAAATTCTTTTAACTTATCGTAAAATTTAGTGACGATAAGAGCATAGGTGAGTCTACAAAACTTATCACTAATAGGTTATTTGTATGATGATGGCATATTAGCATCTCTGAATCTAGCATTCAAATTATCAATCAAATACCGAAGACAATAGGAAAGAGAACGTTCTGGAAACACTTCGGAAAAAACTTACAAAAGGTCTTGATTACGATCACAGACAAAAATTATCCTTCATCCGAAAGGAATTACTTGACGAAGCTCCGAAAGAAACCAACGCTAACTACGTCTCCTTATCAACCACAACAAATCTTAGTGGGAAAAGTCCAGCAAAGAAATTCATATGAATAGTATTGTTTTTTTTATTGCTACAAGAATCACTGCTAAAAGGCACACTGTTTTAATTATACATGTGCACTGGTGAAAATAAAACAATGCGCCTCTTTAAAAGAAGCAGCGTGCCTGACTAAAAATATAATAAGAAATAATTAATAATAGAAAAAAAATACATACCTCTATTTGCATCTTTTCAAGTAGCTCCTGATATGATTCCATTGAAATCACTCTTCAAGATTGTGTCGTCAAGGAAAAGCAAAGGTCTACAATGATTGAAATCGACTACCGAAGCATGAAATGAAATAAATAGCCAGGAAAAAAAATTTGATCCTTCTTCCATGGTAAGTGTAACAAGAATCCTTGATTGGTACTAATAAGTGCCTGACTATATGGCTTCAACTTCAAAATGACTCGGAAGAATCATCTTCGCCTTCTTTAGGGTTTTCCATGACTTCATATATGACAAAAGAAATTCATATGAATAATATTGATGTTTTTAATTCTACAAGAATCACTCGTAAAAGAAACAGAGTGCTTGACTAAAAATATAATAAAACAATAATTAATAATAGAAAAAATGCATGCTCCTATTTGCATGTTTTCCAGTAACTCCTAATACCACTCTATTGAAATCACCTTTTAAGATTGCGCAGTGATGATTTGTTTCTAACAGTTTTAAATGTAACATGACTTCCTTGATTGGTACTAATAAGTGCCTGAATATATGGCTTCAACTTCAAAATGACTTGGAAGAATCATCTTCGCCTTCTGTAGAGTTTTCCATGACTTCTTATATGACAAATGCAAACCATAGATGGTTTGCAAACAATTTATGACATGGTATGTATTAAATTTAGGGTCGTGACGTAGAATTTTCAAAAGAGACTTAGCAAGCCATTCCGTCTTCATAGACTTTATTAAACCCGTCGGGGAAATAACTGTCCACAAGTGTGAACATTATTCAGCTTCCTTATGAAAAATGATTTATTGTAAGAACAAAATGAAGCCTTTACAAACCGTTGACAACCATCATCTTTCTTAAAACATATCGTATGAACCCCTATCATTCCCATTGCTTTTAAAACTGTATCGAAATCCAACTTCGCTTGCATAAAGTGTAAGAGACTTCCTTAACTGCTTTGCGCCATTCGGAATAAACTTGGCCAACGTTTTGGATCAAATTTGACCAATGAAAAGAACACAAGGGTTGATCACAATTTCTCGACGAACCAATATCCAATTAAAACAACGACCACACACAACATCATCACCAAAATCATCATTTTAACTCAGAATGTTGATTAAGAATGGAAGTTTGACTCCCAAAAATCAGTAAACTAGTGGAAAATTACAAGCGTAGTGAATCATTACAAAGACACACTGTTTGAGATTGCGACACACTATTAGTACTTAGGCGCACTGTTTCTTCAAACTGGCGCATTGTTTCATTTCCAGGATCACAACCCACACTTGAACAACGACAATCCAAACCCATTCCTCCACACACAACATTCACATCAATTGATGATAAACGATGACATTTTGAGAGCTTAAACAACATCAAGTGTCGTTTGTGATGCAGAATTTTATAATACAAATTGAATTCATTCGATGAGGAGATTTTTAAATGATCTCGTACCTTTTCTACAATATACCTGAAATCAAAATTCGAATGGCCTAAAAATATACAAGATATAGAACCAAATATACAAACAAAGATGATCTTCTCATCCATTACAAAAGGATCGCAGATAATGATCAAGATGACGATGGTGATGTCAAACAAATTTGTTGTTGATCATGGTTTTGATTAGGGTTGTATCAAATGAGAATTATTTTGTAAAACATGTACCATAGGGGAATTTTTTGTTTAGGGTTTTGAATTTTGATTTGATTTTAGGGGTTTGATTTGGGTTTCGCGTTTAAGGTTTCGAATTGGGTTTTTAGGGTTACGAATTTGGGTTTTGATTTTAGGGTTTTGATTCGGGGTTTCAATTTTAGGGTTTCATTTTAGGTTTCGAATTTGGATTTGGATTTTGAATTTGGATTTCAATTTTGAATCGATTTGTTAAAGATTTGCGGTTTATTTTTTTTTCCTCGTTTAGTTGTTTTTGTTTTTTTTTTCCTTTTAGGCTGGGTAGGATTGTAGCTCTTTGGCTGCAGCTTTTCTTTATCCATATACATGAGAAAAAAGGAGTTAAGTGCCTTTAGCCATGTGGCTAAGACACTCATGAAAATGGCTATAGACGACATTGATCATTGTTAAGTTTGCTCATGGATATGGTCACTCATTCGTGTAAATGATGCATATGAAATTTAGAGTTTATCGGTGACACGTATGTTCGGGAATGAGATTGCACATTTATGTACTATTTTAAACAGTTCAATTTTAGGACTTTTGATTTCATGTATTTGAGAGTTTGAATGATTCCAACTTTGGTAATTACTTTACATATGAGTAGATGATCGCATGTAACAATGAGTTTCTTAAAAATGGATGTCGTTTATAACATGCTTATGAGTATCTTTATCTATCTAGGTTAAAAAGACTTTACCCCCTTCAACCTATATATATGTGTGTGTATATCATTAATCATAATATCGTGGTCGGGGGCGGATGTCAACGGCGGTAATATCTCAAAAAATTTAGTAATATTTTATTTTCTTAAAAATTATGATAATCACTATACTTTTAACAGTCGCAAGTAATTGATCAGGATTATGAAATTAGTTTAGAAATAATATAACAAAAATTTACTAACTATGGATAAAATTATTCTGAGTGACATACAATCCTAAGTGGTATTTCATTGAACATCTAATGTGCATGTTTCTCAAACCTTCCTCCAAACCCTAACCGACCCGAAATTTATATCAAAAGAAATCCCAACAAATCCAATTCATCACCCCCTTCATCCAATACAACCATCTTTACACAACAATCATGGGTCCAAATCAAATAAAAATGTTCCCCAAACTCAAACCCTAGTACTAAATGATCTAAACACAATCAAATATCACCCAATCCATTACAACTTGCAAAGCATAATCAAGTAGATGAAGGCAATTACCATGTTAGGAGATTTGAGTTAGTAAAACGGTTTTTGGGATTGAGGAGATGGCGATTTGGGTGTGTTTGTGTCGTAGGTGTAATGGAGAGGAAGTGTTGGGTGTGTTTAAAATTCGAGGGTTTATGGCTGGAAAAATTGACTAGTGCTCGGGCGTGAGTATGCTGCGCTCGAACGCTTTGCTGAATATCTTGAAATGGGTGATTTGAGCATGACAGACTGGGCCGGAACATGAGTGTGCATTGCGCCCAGGCACTTTACACAGGCACTTGAATGGGGGTTTTCGAGTTATACACCACGACCGGGCATGGAATAGTTTGCACCCAGACGCTTTGTGCGTATTTTTGAATACTCCATTTACTATTTATATGCGATCTAGACATAGGCAAAAATCCATTCTATAATTCTTTTCATTCCCCCGAGGGGGGCAACAATCCCACAAATATAGAAATTCTAGAGGACTATAAAAATTCTTATTTACGCAATTTGGCTTTTCACGACTTCAAGCACTGGATTCAAGGGAAACGAAGCACTTATCATGTTTTGGTTACCATTTTCCCTAATGGCTCCCCATAATTTATCATTTTCTTCTCTCGAAACACGTCATGTTTATCACCTTGAGCTCGTTTATTCGACTTGATTCCTACAACATAAACAACATTAAAAACACATAAGAAACGCTACATTCTAATTAACCATGCCGGAAATGACTTATGGAAAACAAGAAAACTCCCTCGTGGGTTGCCTCTCATATAACGCTTGGTTTAACGTCCTCAGTTGAGCATTGATGGTAAACCATTGACGTTGACATCAAAATATCCCTTCAAACATTGCTCGTTCACTTTGAAGGTAGAATCTTTGCTCTTCTGTTCAACAACGCCATATGGGAATACCTCTTTGAAAATGAATGGAGCTGATCATCAAGATTTAAGTTTACCCGAAAAGAGTCTCGACTAAGAGTTATAGAGTAGGACCTTTTGCCTCGGATATAAATCCCAGTTAAAAATCTTAATACCATACCTTGCCTTTACCCGTTCCTTATAGGCCTTTTCGTTCTCATAGACCTCACAGTGGAATTCATTGAGCTCATTGAGTTAAAAAGTGGCTTCGTACCCGCCTCTTACATATCAAAGTTCAATAATTTGATTTCCCAGTAAGCCCGATGCTCCAACTCGATCGATAAGTGACACGTCTTTCCAAACACTAACTGATGCGATAGGCCCAAAGAACATCATCAAGTTTCTTCGACCAATCTTTCCGTGAAGAACTGACGGTCTTCTAAAGAATTTTCTTCAATTCATGGTTAGAGATCTCAATTTAGCCGCTCGTTCGAGGATGGTACGGTGTTGCAACCTTGTGTCGGACTCCATATTTTACGAAAAGAGAATCAAATTGTCTATTATAAAAATGTGTGCTTCCATCACTAATGATTTCCTGAGGGATATCGAATCGTGTAAGGATGTTTCCTTTCAAGAATTACGTTACGACGGGGGTGTCATTAGTTGGAGTGGTTATTTCTTCGACCCACTTAGACACATAATCCAACACCACGAGAATGTGTTGATCCTTGAATGACATCGAAAAAGGGACCATGAAGTCGATTCCCATACATCGAATAACTCAACCTCCATTATCACATTCTAGGGCATCTCGTTTTGAGAGGAGATATTCCCAGTTCATTTTTATCGATCTCAACTTGCAACAAAAGCATGAGCATCTTTGAATAAAGAAGGCCAATAGAATCTCGAAGCTAGTACCTTGGCAGTCGGCTTGTTAGCTCCAATGTGACCTTCATATTCTAAAGAATGGAAATGAAAAAGAATGTTGGATATCTCCTCTTTGGGCACATACCTTCGAATCATCTTATCTACATAATGCTTGAACAAATACAGCTCATCCCACATATAAAAGAGTGTATAATTTATCTACATATGCAAACATGAATCACCTTTTGATTCATGTTTGCATATTTTTCTAAGTAATGGAGATATTGGTGTATAAGCAAGCATATGGAAATACAATTTCATTATAAGTTCGTGAGTGAAACACATGACCCTTAAAACACTTGAGAGAATTGAGAAAACTATGTGAGAAAGTCTACTAAACATCCATATGGTTACATTTGAATAAGACCATCATTTTAATTTTTTTTACTCATGTTTGCTAAGTGACAGTTGACCTCCGTATATTGTATAGTTGAAGAATTTGATTGGTTTTTGATTCATGCATGTATGACCATTGAATATCATTGGGAAGAGAGTGAAGAAGATTTGTTTAGTTTTCATTTTGCTCGAGGACGTGCAAAAAGTAAGTGTGGGTGAATTTGATAAGATGCATAATGTTCATATCATTTATGTATTCTTCCCACTTCTTTGAGATAAATTAAAGCATACTTGATTGATTTTATCTATATTTTGTCTTAAAGGATATCAAATGAAGAATATAGACAAAAGGAGCTAAAAAGAGGTATAAAGTATGCAAGGAGAAGTTTTTCATCAAAAAAAAAACCCTGCAGCCAAAGTTCTCAAGTGTAGAATTTTGGAGTTTTTCCTTTTATGCCCTTGTAACCTAGATTCCCCATATAAAAAACATTTGAGAGCATTTTAAGAAAGCTAAGAAGGGGAGTTGCGGCTGTGGCTGGAGCAAAATTCCAAATCCAAAACAAGAGAGCTAGAGAAGGGAGCTGCGGCTATGGCTGAGGGAAAATTACAGATTCAAAACAAAGAGCTTTGGAAAGACTAAGGCAAATTTTAGTAGCCTCTCGAAAAAGGCGGAGGCAATTTTCAGTAAGCTTTGGAAAGGATGAGAGCAATTTCGGCAAGCTTTGAATAGGCTGAGGCGAATTCCAACAAGCTCTGGAAAGGCTGAAGGCGATTTTCAGTAGGCTTTGGAAGATTTTCAGTAAGCTTTGTAAAAGGCTGAGGTGATTTCAGTAGGCTCTGGAAAAAGGCTGAGGCAATTTTCAGTAAGCTTTGGAAAGGATGCGAGCAATTTCAGCAAGCTTTGAATATATTTGCTGAGGTGTATTCCAACAAGCTCTGGAAAGGCTGAAGGCGATTTTCAGTAGGCTTTAGAAGATTTTTATTAAGCTCTGGAAAAGACTGAGAGTGATTTCAGTAAGCTCTGGAAAAGGCTGAGGGCAAGTTTTGGTAGTTTCAACTCCTCCTTTGTCAAGAATGCATAACTAAACCTCAATCTAGTTAAAGATTGTCTCATATTTTGGCTCTTCTATGTATCGTGAGATCCATTAGTTCATATATTTCATGGTTCTTGAATATCTAGGTATTCTCCATGTGTTCTTGTTATCATTGCTTTGACGTATTGAATGATAGACGTATTGTTTGATTCTCAAAGTTATGTAGAACCATTTAGAACCTCAAATACGTAATCATTTGAATGATTCTAATGATGTGATAATTAGCATCGATTGTACTTTGAGAACCTTCAAATCCGTAATTGTTTGAATGTTCTAAGGTGTAGTAGTTGTTAAGAGAATACATGTATAGTCTAAATGAACCGCGTTTCGTGAGTTTGTTGGCCAGAATTGGTAGTCTCCCTAGAACTTAATGTTATTGAAAGGTTAAATCCTAAGAGTTTCTCTAGGGTTGTCATTCAATAAAAGAAATTCTTAGCAAGCTTTTGTTAATTGTCGAAAAATTAAGGAGAGATAGGTTGTTAACAACCATACCAATTTATTCTTGAGCATATGAACTATTCATGGACCAATGATCAATATTTGAGTCAAAATAGAGATAATATCTTCAACTAGACTCCTCTTCACATTTTGATTCTTATCTTTATTATTTCATATTCTTGCATTGAATTGTTTTTCAATTAGTACAATATCAATCTCAAACAAAACCCCCTTGTTACATTCATTGTGAAGTAAATCTAGCCCATTCCCTGTGGATACGATCCCGCTCATCGCTATACACAAGTAGTTAGAGAGGGTAATTATTTTTGGAGGATTCGACACCTATCAGGAGCTCCATGTTTTTATAAGATGGTCTCATGCCTTTGAAAGTTTCATCAGTCTTAGCTCTATATTTAGCTAAAACATCTTTGAGGTTAGACTTTGGCGATTGAGGAGGGTTTGGATTGAAGCCCGGAGGAGTGAGAACTACTTGGTTGTTCTTCCATGAGAAACACGGATATAGGGTGCTTTGGCATGTAAACCGAAAAGCATGGCTGGAAAGGCTAACCCACGCTCGGGCGTTGACATACAAAGCGCCAAAGTGCTTTA
>LIEC01007069.1:0-36755 GCA_001925005.1 Drosera capensis
GAAATCGGAGTCCATTGGAAGTAGCCCATTTGAGTTGGCAACTGGGCAACAACCATTGACTCCAAACACTTTAGCGGGCGGCTACACGGAGAGTAGTCCCGCAACCTTCAAGGTTGCCAAGGAGTGGCACGAGCAAGCGGACTTGGCTCGATCCTATCTCAACAAGGCATCCAAGAAGATGAAGAAGTGGGCCGACAAGCATCGAAGGCCCTTGGAGTTTGAAGTTGGTGATCTCGTTATGGTAAAGCTCATCCCTCAACAATTAAAGGCACTAAGGAAAGTTCACAAGGGACTTGTGAGACGGTACGAAGGACCCTTTCCCGTGACCAAGAAGGTTGGCAAGGTGTCTTACCACTTAGAGCTTCCATCAAGGTTCAAAATTGATCCGGTCTTTCATGTAAGTAATCTCAAGGCTTATAACCGTGATGATGACGAACCGGATCGAGGCATTTCAAAACGAGCACCAACTGCGGCAGTAACAACTTCTTACGACAAAGAAGTTGAGGAGATCATGGCCGATAGAGAGATTCGAAGAGCAGGGATTCCACGATACAAGGAGTACCACATCAAGTGGAAACACTTGCCAATAGAAGAGGCGAGTTGGGAGCCAGAATCATCTTTGTGGCAATTCGAGGATCAAATCCAAACCTTCAAAGACGTCGGCGACTTAGGTGGAGGAGAATGTCACGGATGGGCTAAGATGATAAGGCTTACACTTGAAGAATGGTGACGCGGGCTAGCCCAACTTGGAGTCAAGCCCAAAACGAAGCCCAATCCAAGATGGAACAAGGCCAAGCCCAAGTTTATCCAAGGGAGGTAACAACCTAGGGAGGTGAACTTTTAGAAGCCGCAAAGGCTTTATCTTGGGTAGGTTAGTACCCAAAAGTATACATGTAATTATAGACCGTTAGATCTTTTTGATCTCCACCGTTGGTTATGGAGGAGAAGTTGTATATAAAGGGGTCTTGGCTCATTTGCCAAACCATCTCATTCAATACAAAAGCATCTCTCTTGCTTTCAAGTTCTCATTCTCTTGTATTGTTCTTACTTTAGCCTTGTGGCATTCGAGTTTGGCTGAGCTCGAGCGAAGGTGTGAGTAGCTTGAGTGTCACACGGGTTGCGAGAAATCTAACCCCGTGACATAAGACATGCATGGACAACAAAAGATTAACAAATACTTCAGGATCTAGGATCAATCTTGCAGACAAGGGCCAACTTAGCAATGCAGAAAGAATTGCATCAGATCTGGGTGCAGAAAAGGTTGAAGTAGTGACTGAGTGCAGATTGAGTTACAGTAGACTGGAGTAGAGTAAAGATGGTTGGTAAGGTTGGGGCAGAGGTATAAGGATTGGTCAGATCGAATATTTGAGGTATGAAGTGACAGTACGAGGATCAGAATGCATCTATGCCATCAACATCAGTGTAGGAGTCATATGTGTTACTAACAGACAGCCTGTCAATATCAGGTCAAGTATAGTCACGGGTTCATTACCTCAACGTATAAAAGGAGATCAAAGAGCTCAAGAAACAATGCTATTGAACAAAGAATTGAACGTACAAAGTGTGCAAAATCAATCTAAATTCAAGGCTATTTAAGTGAGCTAAATTGAAGAAGATGGTTCAGTAGTCTGCATTGAAGAAGAGAAGCTACAGCAGAGTTCAGTAAAGGATCTGGGCAAAGGGTCTAAGTTACCTACCTTGTACAGGGGTTGTCTTGTAAGCCAAAAATAAGAAGATAGTGAACTCACCTCTTGGATCGACTACAGTGGTCACCAAGGGGAGACTGGACTAAGTTCTCATTTATTAGTTCATAAGGTGTCTCTGAACGAGTTTAAATCATGTGTTCTCTACTTGCTTTCATTGCTTTGCATTTTTAGAATTGTTAGAAATCAATTAAAATAGCAAACAAAGACAAACTCTCAAAGTACAAGTCTCTGTTGTAGACATCTTTGGTAGTCTGTAAAGATCATCATTGTACTCGAAACTAATATTCCGTAAATTACACTGAAAAATTTAGTACAGCCTATTCACCCCCTCTAAGTTGTACCTCTGGATCTTAGAATACTGCATGGATCTTACAAAGCAGAGAAGGAGGTCTACTATAATTATGGAAAGTCAGGGCACTTTGCTCCACAATTCAAACGACCTGCACAAGAATCGTCTGCACAGAAAAACAAAAAGGAATGTAATAAAGGGAGCTCTGGAAGGAAAGAAAAGGGCATGGCATAGGCTACCAAAACCTGGAGTGAGACAGACTTAGATGATGAAGAGATAATCTTAAATGCTCAGTTCTACCTCATGGCATGAAATGAAGAAAAACAACAGGTATTCGATCTCTTAAACTCAGATGCTACTTTAAAGGAATTGAAGGAGGCACTTTAAGAAACCTTTGAAAGCTTTATTTCCCTTTCAAAGGAACATAAAAAGAATCTTGAAATGATTACAAATCTTAGAGAGAATTATAATCTAGCATATGAAGAGTTTAACTGTATAACAAGTGACCTAGCAGTGGCTCAAAATGAGCTGAAGAAATCAGATTAGAAGGTAAAGCTTCTTAATGTAGTAGTGGAAACACTCACAAAGAAAAATGCTAGGTTACACGCTCAAGTAGATACATGGAATGGAAAGACCCTGCACTTGCAAAAAATACTAAGCATGGGGCAATCCTCACATGATAGGCCAGGATTAGGCTACAAGGATTGGTTGAATGACCTTTCACACTCAAAAGTGAAAGATAATATAACAACCAGTCAAAAAGAGGTAAAATAGACCTCTGCAATCATCTTGCAAAAGAGTAAGGTGTCTACTGAATAAGGAGAGCAGGCTCTACTAAACAAGGAGAACAGAGGAGTAAGGTCTCTACTACTCAAACCCAAATGGTTAAATCCTTGAGCAAAGTATTAGCACGAACTGGTGCAAAACACCACAATGTGCACATGGCCTGGAATCATAAGATTTAATACAACAAGCGGCCATACAGACCCCCAGTATGTACCAAATTACTCAATGTGAAACAATACTTTCGAAACTGTATGGAGAAAACCACATCTGAAGCCCGTCTGCACATGAAATGGTGTTTTACAAGCTCAAGTAGATACATGGAATGGAAAGATCCTGAACTTGCAAAAAATGCTAAACATGGACCAATCCTCACATTATAGGTCAGGATTAGGCTACAAGGATTTTTTGATTGGCTTTTCACACTCAAAAGTGAAATATAATGTCACAACCAGTCAGAAAGAGGTAAAAGAGACCTCTGCAAAAGTCTTGCAGAAGGGTAAGGCCTCTACTGAACAAGAAGAGTAGAGAAGTAAGGCCTCTACTGCTCAAACCCAAAGGATTAAATGCTTGAGCAAAGTATTAGCACGAACTGGTGGAAAACACCACAATGTGCACATGGCTTGGAATCATAAGATTAAAGACAACAAGAGGAAATACAGACCCTAGTATGTACCAAATTACTCAGTGTGGAATAATACTTCCAATACTGCATGGAGAAAACCATATCTGAATCCCATCTGCGTATGCAGAATACAGTAGAAGAGGTGGAGAAACACTAGCAGACCACCTAGAGCAATGAGACCAAGGGTCTGCTGCTATACTTGTGGCAAACCTGGTCACAAATCATTCAAATTTTGGACTCCACAAGAAAATTATTCCAAGTGTGGGTGCCCAAAACTAACATACAAGGACCCATATTTGTGGGCACCATGTAAAAGATTTCAATCCTTTATTGCAGGAACAACAGGATGAACAATGGATGCCGATGACATATGACTAGGAACAAAAGTATTCCAAAAAATTACAAAAAAGAGAAAGAATCCCTAGTCATCTTTGGAGGAGGCAAGGAAGATAATGAATAGGATACAGACAAGAGCGCTGAACCTGCAAAAAAGGATGAGCAGTCTACAAACACAGAAGAGGATAGTAATACAACAGAGCCAAAATAGCCTACAATACAACAACAACTGAAACATATCACCATTGATCAAGATAAAAAGAAATGGATCAAGGCACATACACAGGATGACATCATTGGAGACAAGGAGGCACCTGTGCAGACTAGGTGAACAATAACTAAAGAATGCCTGTCTGCATGCTTCATATCAGAAATGGAGCCAAAGATAATAAATGAAGCTCTAAGTGATTCAAACTGGATTGATGTCATGCAAGAAGAACTAAATGAGTTTCAAAGAAACGAAGTATGATATCTAGTGCCAAGATCAAAAAATTATCCAGTTGTTGGTTACAAGTAGGTGTTCAGAAACAAAATTGATGAAAATGAAATAGTCATCAGAAACCAAGCCAGGCTAGTGGTAAAAGGTTACTCACAAGAAAAAGAAATTGAATTTGATGAAATCTTTGTTAGTGTTGCAAGACTGGAAACAATAAGAATGTTCCTTGCCTATGCTACATATCAAGGATTTAAAATCTATCAAATGGATGTAAAGAGTACCTTCCTCAATGGAAAGTTACAAGAAGAGGTGTATGTTGAACAACCTCCTACATTTGAAGACTTTGAATATCCACATCATGTCTATAGGTTAGACAAAGCATTATATGGCTTGAAACAAGCTCCAAGGGCTTGGTATGAAAAGCTCTCACTTTTCTATGTGAGAATAATTTTCAAAGAGAAAAGATAGATAACACCCTATTTCTTAAGAAACTTAAGGCGCATATTCTCTTAGTGTAAATTTATGTTGGTGACATTATATTTGGCTGCACTAACAATAAACTGTGTGAAAGATTTGTTGCACTAATGAAATCAAAATTTCAAATGAGTTTAATGGGAGAATCGAAATATTTTCTAGGATTTCAGGTACAACAGTCAGAAAGTGGGATATTCATAAATCAAGTCAAGTACCTAAAGAACACAGTCAAGAAATAAGGATTAGAAAATACAAGACACATGAGAACCCCAATGAGCGTAAGTGTAAAAATTGATAAGGATGAGAGAGGAAAAGAAATAATCCAAACAATGTATAGGAATAATAGGCTCACACTTATACTTAACTGCAAGCAAACCAGATATCCAATACTCAGTCTGCATATGTGCAAGGTATCAATCTGATCCCAAAGAATCTCATTACATTATAGTAAAGAGATTCCTGAGATACCTCAAACAAACTCCAGATCTGGGTGTATGGTACCCTAGGGAATTGGATTTTAAACTAACAGGTTATTCATATGCAGACTTTACAGGTGGTAGAGTTGACAAAAAATGTACAAGTGGATCATGTCAATTTCTTGGTGCAAGATTAATTTTATGGTTCAACAAGAAGCAAACCAAAGTGTCAACTTCTACTACAGAAACAGAATACATAATTGCAGGAAGTTGTGTTGCACAAGTATTATGAATGAGGTCATAACTTGCAAATTACGATATAATGTTTTCTAAAACTCCAATATTTTTTACAACACGTCTGCGATGATAATTTTTGAAAATTCTGTTTTTCATCCTAGGATCAAGCATATTAATGTCAGATATCATTTTATTAGAGATCATGTGAAAAAAGGTCATATTAAATTGGAATATATTCAACAAAAAGAAATTACACATTTTTACAAAGCTTCTTGATGAGAGCAAATTTATTCAATTTCAAGGTGAATTGGGTATGATTAATTTGAATCAGTAAAATGGCCAAAATGCTCTACTCCTCTACTGCATATGTGGAATGCAAACGAGCATGATTTTTACTCTACTGTAATTCTATTTTTGGAAAGAAACAATGTTTTAAAACTGATTGTTTAAAATTACACAACAGTCAAAATCTGTGATTGAATCTGCACAACAGCTAGTTTTAAATATCAACAATAACATTTTTAAAGAGTATAAATATCAAAAAAATTTCAACCTGAAACACTTTTTAATCTCTCATTCTCTCACTCTAAGCATTCTAATACTGACATTCTCTCTCTCTCTCTCTCTCTCTCTCTCTCTCTCTCTTTCTCTCTCTCTTATACTTTACTGTAAACCTTAGTTCGTTTTTTTAAAATCTAACTCTTGCGAACTGTAGAATTTCTCTAAATTCTTTTGAAAAGTGATACACACTCGACTCAACACTCCATCCAAGAGTGACCAAGATCAAGAGCAACACAGTCCGATAAGAAAGACTGAGTTGTAGACGGGAGTGGTTCTTGATTTTGAAACCTTGAAAAATGAATCATATGAAGTAAAAGAGATATCCGAGCTTATCCAGGATGCAGGTTTAAAGTACTTCTGTGAGTAAATAAGCAGAATATATGACGAAGAAGTACTAGACTTCATTGAAAAGTCTAGAGTTGTTGAGGACTTTTAGGTTATCACATACATATTTGCCAGACGAATTGGGATCGCCATCACTCCAATTGATTTTGAACAGCTCTTCAGAGTCTCAAATAAAAGACCCAGAGATATTCCAATCTCTGTGATAAAATGATTGCATGAAATTCCACAACAGTCATAATCTGTGACTGAATCTGCACAACGACTAGTTTTTAAATGGCAACAGTAACATTTTTAAAGAGCATAAATATGAAAAACATTTCAACCTAAAGCACTTTTTAATCTCTCATTCTCTAACTCTAAGCATTCTAATACTCATATTCTCTCTCTACTACAGACCCTAGTTCGCTCTTTTAAAATCTAACTCTTGGGAACTGTAGAATTTCTCTAAATTCTTTTGAAAAATGACCAATACTCGACTTAACACTCCATCCAAGAGTGACCAATCTCAAGAGCAATGCAGTCCAACAAGACAGATTGAGTTACACAAGGGAGTGGTCCTGATTTTGAAACTTTGAAAAATGAATCAGATAAAATAAAGGAGATATCCGAGCTTACCTAGGGCACAAGTTTAAAGTACTTCTGTGAGAAAACAAAGAGAATATATAACAAAGAAGTACTAGACTTCATTGAAAAGTCTAGAGTTGATAAGCACTTTTAAGTCATCACATACACATCTACCACACGAATTATGACCACCATCACTCTAACTTATTTCGAACAGCTCTTCAGAGTCTCAACCAGAGGACCCAGAGATATTCCAATCTCTGTGGTAAATGACGGTAGGCATGCCATGTTGAGTGAAGATAGGGAGAAGGAAAGAATAAGAACAATGAAGAAATATTTGTCCAAGGCACACAAGCTACTTGCAGACATGGTAAAAAAGGTGATCATGTCAAGAGTGCTCTCCAAAGATCAAATAACTTCTGATCAGTAAGAAATAATATGCGTAATCCTTACCAAGCATAAACTCAATTGGGCCAAGCTGTTGATGTATCAACTGACCAAGGCAATAAAGGCCAGGCAACTTCTATTTGGAAGGGTTATAAGTATAATTCTCAAGGAGAAGGTCAAGCTTTCTAACAAGAAGGAGAGACCATGGACAATGGCCAAGCAGATTGATGTTCGAAAGATTGAGAAGCAGCCAATAGGCTTCTCAAAGAAGCCAGCAGTAGTGCAAACTACAGCAAAGGCTGCAGCCGAACCTGACAAGAGAAAACCTAAAAAGGCCAAAGGGAAGCTAATCAAGAAGGCACTAGAAGACAACCGAAGCAGACAATGGTAACAAGAAGGAAACTTGTCCAACAGTCCTTAGAAGAGGAAACAATATCAAAGTTCCCTGCTGTACATCCTACAAAAATGGGGTCAGAATTACAGTTTGCACCAACAGAAGAGCAGACTAAAGGTAGTTCTCAAGAACCATTAAAAGTTAGCAGCAATTGAGGGTTCATCCTCAAGAAGTATACTACCAAAGGAGCCAGAAATTGCTATGCTCCAAGATGCGAACATCACTTTGAAGTATCTGAAGGATGCTGCTGATAAAAACCTTCAAAACCATATTCTTGAAGCTGAGCAAAGTTATCAAAAAATCAGAGAAAGATCAAGGGCACAACTCAGGCAAGAGCTAGGTGCACAAGGGTACATAAGAAAGGATATTGAAGCCAAACTCAGAGGGATGCAGACTGAGCAACCACTGAGTATATGTACTGCAGCCTCATTGAATATAAGGACTACCGTAGCAGAGGTATTTATAACAATAATCATTCATGTCCCTACTAGAGGAATGGAATTAGCAGTGGTTGAAGCTAAACAGCTCTAAATTGCATCAGAGGCATGGGTCACAACAATAATTACAACAAGACAATCTCCAGAAGTCACAGAACTTCTGAAGGCACTCCAGACCATCCAAGTCATTCAAGAGAAATTTTTGGAACATAGGGCCAAGAGTGACGAAATGCTTGACAAACCTCAAAAGGAGGCAATGATCCAAGAGTTCATCAATGAGCACAAACTTCCAATCAAAAGGAAGTCCAAGGCTGCAAGGCCAAAGCTCATTCCCTTATGACCAACAACAAGATATAGGATCAACCTAGATGGCTCAAGGATTGAAATAGGCATAATTGATGGCATGACAGAGGCAAAAATTGAACAACTGATTCTAATTCAAAGAATGGAGCCCAACAAGAAAACGAGGCGCACTGAACCCTACATACTGTTCAGTGGGGATCTAGAAATCAAGGATTCAACTCTCAAGACTAGGAGACATAAGCACAGCTACAACATGTTGAATTTGTGCACACTCGTGAAGTGGAGGCTGAACTAAAAAGGTTGGTTGACAAGCATGTTAGGGCTGCAACCTTGGAAATTTATGATTACTAGTTAAGACCAACCATCGGCAAAGCACCATCAGCAAGGGATAATGATGATGGTCATAATGAATCCCAACAACCAGAAGATCATGATGATGATGAAATCATTGATGAAGTTGCCAAAGAAAGGATCAAGGAATAATTAACAGTAGAACCCTTTGCTGTAGAAGAGCCAGCAGCAGAGTCCCTTATAGTCGAGTCTCCAACAGGAGAGTCTCCATTAGCGGAATCTACAGCAGCAGAATCAGAAGAACAAGAAGAAAAAGTAGTAGAGGAACCTATAGCAGAAAAGACAGAGGACAGCGAGACATCAATAGAGGTAGCAGAGGGATCACAAACAAAAGAGTCAACATCACCAATCAGAGATGCAGCAAAGACTACCATAGAAGAAGCACCTGTAGACTATCAGGAGACCACTAGTAAGCAGAGTTCACTTATAACACTGGATCTCACTCTTGAAACACTTGAAACAACCTTAATGGTAAGAGAGGAACATACTATAGCAGAAAGCAATTTCAAAGGTGTCACTCTTGAAGAAATCAATAAACACCTTATGAGTGACACCCCCTCTGATCAAGAACAAATGCATGATCAAGGTGTATCTCCTCTAAACCTGGTGTTTTCACCCCCCATCCCTCTTCATTGGGATTGGAGCAGACTAAGGCAGATCCACCTTCAGTGGGCTTTCCTCAAGGCCTACTCTATAGTGGCACATATGAGATCCAAATGACACCCCAGGCTACAGCTAGAAGTCTGAGGCAACCCCTTATAAATGTTAGATTGACACCAATTCATGAAAGGTCATCCTCTATTGCAAGAACAATGGCCAAATATAAATACCCTACATACCAACAATCATCTCTAACAAAGGCTATAGTGGAGTACAGACTAAGACAACTCGATTAAGAGATCTACAAAATGCATTAATGGACAAAGGATGTATTCAAGGACCTTCTTGACAGAGTTGAACCAGTTACAGACGAGTGAGAAGCTGAGAAGATAACCAAAACCAAATGCTTTGCAGACTTCCAAGATTCTCTCTCTCACATGGCAGAATGACTTTTCGACCAAATTCAGAGGGCCAATGCCCTAAATCTCCAGCAGTATAGGCTTAGTGCTTCCAACCTCAACAAACTAAGAGGCCAACATTCAACTTACCTTCTTTGAAGACCACTCAATAGCAGCTTAAAGATCACATCCTCAACAATGATGTAAGGTTCACCTTGCTAGAAAACAAGCTTTATCTTGAAACTACCAAGGCCACATCTGCTCAACAGACAACCACTTCTGAACTAAAAGCCCTTCGAGCTGTAATTAAAGCCCTTACAGCAGCAATAAATTCTAACAAAAAAGGAGAGAAGGGAGAAGAGAAAGGGAAAGCAACAACAAAGCCATCTGTAGACGAGATCAAAAGAAAATCAACAACAACAGCAGTAGAAGAAGAAAGGGTTGCAAACCTACACAGACCTCAGGGGGAGGAAACCCTACAAGAAAGGTAATGAGGGAAAAATCTCAGGGGGAGCAAACCCTATAAGAAAGGCCATCAGGGCACAGAACTCACGGGGAGCGATCCCATGGGGAGAAAAGAAGGCACTATAGATCATCAGAGGATCAGCCTCATAAGCGTAGTAATGACAATGAGCATCACAGGTAGAAAGGATATATCCTTTGTTGTACTTTAGTCTAAAAAATATGATTAGTTTTCCTTTTAAACAGTGGATTTAGTTAGTAAGGTTGTTGTTTTACTTAGATGTTTTGTTAGCATCAATGTAGGGAGAGATTGATAGGAATATAGAATCCCTCCAGTTGTATAGAAATTGATGAACAAAACTTAGAAGTATTAGCCACGATGTTGTTAGTGTGCTAAGATTGGAAATTAGTTAGTAATCTATATTCTAGGTTAGATGCTGGAGAGCAGATACAGACTATTATAAAAAATTTCAGTAAGACAGTTAAGACATGTACGGATAACAAAAGACCTACAAATGCTTGAGGATCTGGGATCGATAAGGGCAAACTTGATAATGCATAAAGGATTGCATCAGATCTGGGTATAGAGAAGGTTGTACCAATGACTGGGTATAGATGAGGTCTCAATGATATTGAGTGCAGACTGAGTTATAGTAGACTGGAGTGGAGCAGAGATGGTTGCTAAGGTTGGGGCAGTGGTATTAGGATTGGTCAAATTGAATATTTTAGGTATGGAGTAACAGTACGAGGATCAGAATGCAGTTGTGCTATCAACATCATTGAAGGAATCACATGTGGTTCTAACAAGCACGCTGTCAACATCAGCCTATAAAAGGGGATCAAAGATTCCCTTTGTTGACAGCCTATAAAACAGGCTGTCAACAGTCTTGTCACAGATTCATTACCTCAGCCTATAAAAGGGGATTAAAGAGCGCAAGGAATAGTGCTATTGAACAACGAATTGAACTTACAAAGTGTGCAAAATCAATCTAAATTGAAGACTGTTTAAATAAGCTGAATTGAAGAAGAACAGAAAGAAGAGGGTTCACTAGTCTACATGAAGAACAGAAATTACACCAGAGTCTAGTAGAGGATCTGCGCAAAGGGTCTAGGTTCTTCGCCTTTGACAAGTGAGCTAACTTGTGAAGGGGTTGCCTTGTAAGAAAAAAAAGAAGAAGATAGTGAATTCACCTTTTGGATTGACTATAATGGTCACCAAGGGAAGACTAGAGAAAGCTCTCTTTTAATAATTGATAACTAGTGTCTGAATCAATATAAATCTTTTTTATTCTACTTGCTTTCACTACTTTGTATTTTTAGAATTTTTAGAAATTAATTAAAATATTAAATAGAATCAAACTCTCAAAGCACAAGTCTCTGCTATAGACACCATTTGTAGTCTTCAAATATCATTAGTGTACTCAAAACTAATATTTCGCAAAGTTACACTGAAAAATTTGGTACAACCTATTCACCCCCCCCCCTCTAAGTTGTACCTCTAGATCTTACACTAGGCATATGACAAGTGATAAATCTTTATTTCTCTCACTCAAAACCTTAGATGGGGAAAATGTGACTTTTGGCAAAAACGGTAAAAGTAAAATTATAGGTACATGTAGGTTGGTAAATGACTTTCTCACTCTATTGATAATGTACATTACATTTTAGGATTGAAGCATAACTTGTTTAGCATACCCCAATTCTGTGACAAAGGAAACATGGTTGAGTTCATTGACAATGTTTGTACTGTGAAGGATTCAAAGACAAAAAAACTTGCTTTTCAAGGAAAAAGGTGTAAGAATGTTTACAAAGAGACTTTGGATGAAATCCTGATCTGTGTGGACCAATGAGAATACAAAGCAGAGGAGGAAATAAGAATGTTATTATGATTGTTGATGATTGCATAAGCTACACATAGGTTATCTTTCTTAGAACGAAAGATGAGACATTTGATGACTTCCTGAGTTTCATCCTCAAAACTCAAAACAAAATTGGTCTCAAATTGATTGCTCTTAGAACTGATCATGGTACTAATTTTGACAATTTTAAGTTCATTGAGCATTGCAAGAAAGAAGGAATTAAGCATAATTTCTCAACTCCAACGACCTCTCAACAAAATGGTAAGGTAGAGAGGAAGAACTAGGTCTTGGAGGAGATGTCTAGAATAATGTTGCTAGATAGCAACTTGTCAAGAAAGTTTTGGGCAAAGGCTATCAATACATCCTGTTACATTTTGAATAGGGCACTCATCAGACCTATGCTGAAGAAAACAACCTATGAGCTCATGAATGAAAGATTCCAAATATCTCACTCTTGAAAAAATTTGGGTGCAAATGCTTTGTCCTTAACAATGAAAAGGAAAATCTGGGGAATTTAATGCAATGAATAATGAAGGGATATTTGTTGCATATGCTCATGGAAGCATTGAGGAAAAGTGTTCATGTAATTTTTGACGAAACTAACTTGAGTGATTCGAATTTGCAGGATGAAGACTTCAAAATCGACCTCCTCAAGGACAAACCAACTAAAACCGATCATGATCCATCATAAGATCAAGCTAGAGTTGATGGAAAAACAAAGACTGGGAAGTATGATGATCAAGCAAGAAATCTGGAATCTGAAGGCATGAGGACCCAGCCCTTGGAACCTGAATTAGAAGAAATTGACCAAAACAAGGAACTAGAGATTCAACACCTTTATAACACTCCTCAAGTGATCAAAAACTGGAAATACAAAGGCTTACATATACCAGTTGTGGTGATTGGTGATCTAAAAGCTAGTGTGCAAACAAGGTCAAGAAATTCTCTTCAAAACCCTTGTACTTTTTCAGCTTTTCTCTCTTATATAAAACCCCATGAATATATGGAAGGTCTAACTGATCTTGACTAGGTGTGTGCAATGCAAGATGAATTGAATCAGTTTGAAAGAAGCAAAGTGTGACATCTTGAACCTAGACCCAGTAATCACCCTGTCATAGGAACAATGGGTCTTTAGAAACAGACTTGGTGATAGTGGCATAATTACAAGAAACAAAGATAGGTTAGTAGTTAAAGGTTATAGTCAAGAAGAGGGAATTGATTATGAAGAAACCTTTGCACCTCTTGCTACATTTAAAGCCATTAGGATGTTGATTGCATTTGCTGCTCTTATAAACTTCATGCTATATCAAATGGATGTGAAAAGTGCCTTCTTGAATGGCTATCTAAAAAGGAATGTATATGTTGAAGAACCACCTGGCTTTTACGATCTAACATATCTTGATCATGTGTTTAACTGGACAAAGCTCTCTATGGCCTTAAACACGCCCCAAGTGCTTGGTATTAAAAGCTCTCTGAATTCTTGCTGTCACATGGTTTCACTAAGGGTCAAGTGGATAAAACTTTGTTCATTAAGAACCATGGAAAATCTAATTTGTTGATTGTGCAAATTTATGTTGATGACATCAAGTTTGGTGCTACTAATGAGATCTTATGCAAGGAATTCTTTGAGCTCATGAAAGGAGAATTTGAGATAAGTATGATGGGAGAGTTGATATTCTTCCTTGGAGTCCAAATCAAGCAAGGAAATGAAGGGACAATCATTCACCAACAGAAGTATCTCAAAAAACTACTCAAGAAGTTTGGCATGACTGATTCCAAGACTTTTGACACTCCAATACCAACTTCATGTAAGCTGGATGCTGATCCTCAATGTAGAGCTGTAGATTAGAAAATCTACAGAGGTATAATTGATTCCTTACTCTATTTGATTGCGTATAGACCTGATATCATGTTCAATGTGTGCTAGATTTCAAACTAATCCTAAGGAATCTCACCTTAAAGCTGTCAAAAGAATAATGAGGTATCTCAAAGGCTTAGAAGGCCTGGGATTTTGGTGTCCTAAGGGGGTCAATTTTGACTTGTTAGGATATTGTGATTCTGATTTTGCTCGTCATTTAGTTGATAGGAAAAGTACTATTGGTATGTTATTTTCTAAGTCCATGCTTAGTCTCTTAGTCATAAAAAAATAAAATTCATTAGCCATTTCTATCACATAAGCTAAATATATAGCTGGAGGATTATGCTATGCACAATCACTTTGAATAAAAAAAACAACTTACAAACTATGGCTTGGGCCTTGGTTATGTTCAATTTTTAGGTGACAGCACACGTGATATATCTGTCATCAAAAGTCATGTCCAACACTCAAGAACGAAATATATTGACATTAGATATCACTTCATGAGATAAAGTTATGAAAAAGACAATATAATCTTGGAACATTATAATACAGGAAATCAATTGGCCGATATCTTTACAAAACCTTTAGGAAAAGGAAAGATTTGAGAAGATAAGGCAAGAAAAAGGCATGATCAAAATATTTTAACTTATTGCCATCACATTACTTCTCGTTCTAAAGCTGAGTTAAAACTTACATTCTAAAGTGAAACTTATCAATATAGTGGAAACACTTACATTGAGAAAGACTGAGCTTCAGAAGCAAATGGATGCTTGGAATGACAAGATCTTAGGTTTGCAAAAATTACTCAACACAAGTCAATCCTCCCATGATAAAACTGGGTTGGGATATACTGACTGGTTGAACAACAATGCATATAAAACGGTCATTACCAAGGAAGCTAAGTAGACCACTGCAAAGGCTCTGCAGAAAAAGAACATTTCTACTATAGTGCAGAAGAAGAATGTCTCTTCTGCAGCAGATGTGCATAAGAGTCAACACTCTGGTATACAGACTATGCAAAAGAGCAAAAGCTCAACTGTACAAACAACACTAAGTAAGAGCAGTATTCTCAAGAGATCTCTACTGCAAAGTAAGATCTTTACTACTCAATCTCAGAATACTTGGAGCAGATTACCAGTACATGGTTATGATTAATACCATAAGGAGCAGAAGGGAAGGAATTCTAAAAAGAAATTCAAAGAAAGGCTTTATGAAGCTCAACATGCACCTAACTACTAAGTATGGAACAACTTCTCCAGAACAACTTGGAGAAAGCCATATTCGAGACACATCTGCTCATGTCAAGAGTAGCGAACGAAGTGGAGTAGACCACTAAGAAGCATAAGACCAAAGGTCTACTACTTTACCTGTGGCAAAATTGGCCACAAATCATTTGAATGCTGAAACTCATACAAGAAGATAATTCAATAAGGATCCAAATGAGTGGGTACCATATACAAGCTCTTCATGTTTTCATTGCAGAAAAAACAAAAGGGCATATGGTACATGGACAGTGGATGCTCTGGACACATGATAGGAAACAAATCTATCCTTGAAGACTACATTAAAGGACAAGGACCTCTTGTCATATTTGGAGGAGGAAAGGCAGGTACAACTAAAGGTTATGGAACCCTTGGTACAGGTTCCTTAATCTTTAGAGATATTGCTTATGTTAAGGGCTTAGGACATAACCTGCTATCCATTAGTCAATTGTGTGATAAAAATTATGATGTGTCATTCACTAATAATACATGTCAAGTAAAGGATAAAATCACACAAGAAATCAAATTACTAGAAATTAGAAAAGGAAACATTTATGCAATAGACTTTGATTCATCACAGTGAGAACAAATAACATGTTTCTATACTAAAGAAGCTGAAGATACAAACTGGCTATGGCACAAAAGATTAGCTCATCTAATTTTAAAACTATAGCCAGAATATCCTCAGAAAAGCTAGTAAGAAGTCTCCCTCAAATAAAATACAAAAAGGATAAACTATGCAGACCTTGTCAGGAGGAAAACAGAGTAAGACAAGGTTTAAACCCTTAAACACCTCAGAATCCATTAGAATTCTTGAATTGTTACATATGGACCTGTTTGGTCCAGTTGAGGTGGAAAGCTTAAACAAAAAAAAAGATATACTCTAGTTATAGTAGATGATTACTTCAGATATACTTGGGTAATGTTCTTACATAAAAAGAGTGAAACATGTAGTCTACTGACATGGTTCCTTACACATATCCAAAATGAAAAAGGAATAGAAGTAATCACAATTAAAAGTGATCATGGCACTGAATTTGATCAGTCAGCATTAGATGTCTACTGTAATGATCATGGAATTAAACACAACTTCTCTGCACCTAGAACACCCCAAAAAATGGTATGGCGGAGAGAAAGAATAGAACACTCATAGAGGCAACTAGAACAATACTTTCTGATGCAAACTTATCTTAAAGCTTCTGGGCAGAAGCAGTTAATACAGCTTGCTATACTCAGAATAGATGCACAATTCACAAACTTTATAAGAAAACCCTCTATGAATTGTGGAAAGGAAAGACACCAAGTGTCAAATACTTTTATGCTTTTGGATGCATATATTATATACACAACAATGATAAAAACTATCTATAGAAATTTGATCCTAAGACAGAAAAGGGAACGTTCTTAGGATATTATACAAACAGCAAATCGTTTAGACTATATAATAAAAGAACACAGACTGTTGAGGAGTTAGTTCATGTATCATTCGATGAAACAGAAACATTCATAAGGGATGCAAATGTATTTGATGAGGAATGTGCATGTAATGACCAGACTGCAAAAGATGTCATTAACACTATAAACAAGGAAGAGTCGTCTGCACACAATGACACTACAGTAGAGGGTGAAGAACAACCTCAACAACAATTGAAAACGTATGAACAAGGCAAAGGAAAATGGATTAAGGCACATACACAGGATGACATAATAGGAGATAAAAATGCAAATGTGTAGACTAGAAAGGCAACAAATACAAAATGCATGTCGGCCTGTTTCATATCTGAAATAGAACCAAAGGTAATAAGTGAAACCCTAAACAAATATGATGAAAATGGAATAGTCATCGAAAACAAAGGTAGATTAGTTGCTAAGGGATACTCACAAGAAGAAGGAATAGACTTTGATAAAACCTTTGCCCCTACGCCAAGATTAGAAGCCATAAGAATGTTCCTTGCCTATGCTGCATATCAAGGATTTAAAGTCTATCAAATGGATGTACAAAGTGCGTTCCTAAATTGAAAGCTGCAAGAGGAAGTTTATGTTGAACAACCTCCGGGCTTTGAAGACTATGAATATCCAGAGTATGTATATAGGTTAGACAAGGCGTTATATGGGCTAAAACAAGCACCTAGGGCATGGTATGAAACCCTCTCAACCTTTCTTTCTAAATTAGGGTTTTCAACCGTTTTCCTAAATTAACGCACAACGGTCAAATAATGACTAACACTGCGTAACGACTAGAAAAGCACTATCAACGGTCATATTTTTCAAATGAGTATTAAAACTGCAAATTTTCAATTAGAAAAACACTTTACTCTCTAATATACTCTCTCTCTCTCAAAATGCTCAAACTCTCTCTCTTTCCAATCTTACGAGCACTCTACTGTAAGAAAATGAAAACCCTAACTTTCTAAAAATCCTTCGAATTTGGTTTGCAATCACAACAATTCTTGCAAAAATTTTCTAAAATGACCAATACTCCATCAAGCTCATCCAAGAAGAGCCTTAAGTCATCTGAATCTCAAAGGATTCATACAAGAAAGATTAAACTGCAAACTTGCGTCGTGTTCAATTTCAATACAAAACGCAATGAATCAGATAAGGTCAAAGACATAGCTGACCTGATCGAAGAAGTTGGACTCAAATTCCTATGCGAACACACAAGCAGGATCTATGATGATGAAGTATTGGACTTTATCAAAAAGGCACAAGTTGCAGACAACCTGTAGCTGATCTCATATACCTCTACTGCAAGGGGGATTTCAATCTACGTGAAATCGAATGACTTCGCACAATACTTCAACCTTGCAATTGAAGATTCAAGAATCATTTGACCAGAAATTGTGAGGTTGGGAAGGCAAGCCATGCTAAGCCAAGAAAGGTGGGCCGAAGGAATAAGAACAATAAAAAAGTTCTTGTCAAAAAAACACATGCTATTTGCAGACATAGTAAAGAAGGTCATCCTTTCTAGGGAATTCGGTAAAGATCATATTAGAACTGATAAGCAGGAGATGATGTGTGCAATCCTCACAAAAACAAGAGTCAACTTGGCAAGTTTACTCATGTATCAACTTGCCAAAGCCGTACAAGCAAGACAACCACTGCTTGGAAGGATAATCAGCATCATTCTCAAAGAGAAACTGAAGCTTTCTGAGAGGGAAGGGAGGCCATGGACCATGGCCAAAGAGCTTGATGTCAAGAAAATATTATGCAGACCATGGTCAAACCTATAGACCATCCACCAAAGCCTGTAGAAGTACAGACAAGACAGAAGGCCAAATAGACCACTGCAGCAATACAGACCATTGAAGTACAGATAAGGTTCGTAACAAAGCAGAAGATGCCAGTCTGCCAAGCTCAATAAAAAATAAAGCAGCCAAGAGTGACAAGGAGAAAACTCCTTGTGCAGACCTCTGATGAGGAAACTATTTTAGATCAATCTGCAATAGAGTCACTCACCATGGAGGAGGAAACACAGTCTGCAATAGTGCAAACTGGGTAAATTATTGAGCCATCTTCCTCAAAAATCCCACCCAAGGTACCAGAAATTACTACACTCTAAGGCCGGAGCAGTTCAGTTCTTGAAGGTCGGAGCAGATGAAAACTTGAGGAACTTCATCTTGGAAGCTTAAGTGAGCTTTCAAGAAATTAGGGAAGGACCTCGAGCTGAGTTTAGACAGAAGCTAATTACAGAAGGCTATACTCATGAAGAAATAAAAGCAATAGAGGCCAAACTGTCAGCCTTGCAGATGGAACCTGCTCAAGTTACCTCTGCTGCACCGTCTCTCACAATCAGACCTCTTGCAGCAGAGCCAAAAATGACAACAATCTTTCCATTCAGAAGCAGTGGAATGGATACTTCAACGATTGCAGAAGACCAACCACCAACTGCAATAGCAGCATGGACAACAACCACAACAATAACTCAGGAAAGGCCTTCTCCAAAAAAGATCATTGACACAGTCATGAAGACGGTTAAAGAAGTAGAAGAAAGTCTACTACAGCAGAAAGCCAGAGACACTCAACTGCTGGCTGAAAGAAAGGAAGATGAGCTGTAGAAGAAGGCTCAAAGAAAAGAAATGATCAAGGAGTTTGTGACACAACACAAATTGCCAATCAAAAGTCTAATCAGCGCAGAAAGAACAACAAGGTCTTCAAGACCAAAGTTGATTCCCCAAGGGCCAAAGATGATATATAGAATAAATCTAGACCAATCACAGACTCTGATTGGGGACATCACTGGAATGACTGAAGGAGGGATCCATCAAATGGCTCAACTTCATAAGAAGCAGAAGGCTAGTAGGTCAACAAGACCAAAGGAAGCACACACATTCTCATCAATGGGACACTGGAAATCAAGGAATCTACCTTGAAGGCAACCACGCTAAGGCATGCAATCCTTAGACCTATTGAATTTGTGAACTCCCCTGCAGTCGAAGCTGACCTCCAGAAGATGTTAAATAAACATGTCCAAACTGCAACGGAAGAGATATATGAATACCTCTCTTGACCTCACCTAGGAGAACATTAGCCATCAGGTGATGATGGTGATACTGAACAGCATCCTGATGCTCAACAAGATGATGATGATGAAATAATTGATCAAGTTACAGAAGAAGGAGTCCAAGTACATACGAAAGTAGTTGAGACCATCGCAGTAGAGACTTCTACAAAAGAATCTACAGCAGAAGATCATGGAGATGAGCCCGCTGAAGCAAATGAGTGTGCAGCTGAACAAGAGCCACCTATAATGGAGACTGCCATTGAACCAGCCGTTGAGAAACCTAAAGCACCAGAAAATATAGAAGAAGATCAAGCTGAGTCCTCAGCAGATGAATCCGTAGCAGAAACACTAGTGATCATCGCTCTTACAGCAGAAGAGACACGTCATGATACAGTTGAAGGACAAGCAACTCAACAAACCATAGAAGAACTCCCTAATATTGAGGAAGACTCGCTTGTAGGTGATGATCTAACAGTCGTCGCATCCAGAGTAGACCCCATAACTACAGAAGAGGTAACCAACACTGCAGCTGAGACAAGGGATGCAAACAACTCCAACCAAGTTATAGTTGAGGCACAAGAGGCAACTCCATCTCGAGACATTCAATACATTGTATTTACTCGACCACCCTTATTTGGGTTAGCATAAAAGGTAGAAAATATGCCCTATGTAGTACCATAACCTATGTATAGTGGGACCTCTGCAACCAGAATGACAGCAACAACAATCAAGAATCTGAAGGAGGCATTTGAAGAACATGATATTCATATCCTTTCTGTTCAGCCACATCAACAAGGCGAAAGAATCCCTTTCTCACCCTCAGAAAACACCACATAATACAGGCTGCGTCAGCTCGATCAAGAAATCTATAGTATGCACTCATGGATTGGGACTTCTTTTCACGATTTACTTGAAACCTTGATCTCAATTACAACAGATTTAGCAGAATGTACTCAATCTAAGTACTTAAAGAGCACATAATTTTGCTCTTTAAGTACTTAGATTGATTTATAAAGATTCCACTTTCTAATTGTTGTACTTGAAGTCCTAGAAAATATTTTATTACCCCCCCCCCCTTAAACTCATCTAAAATTTAGATTTCATTAGTTCTACAACACGTTCACAAAGTTTATTATTAGTGCAACCAAATATAATATCATCAACTTACATTTGCACTAACAATATATGTTCCTTATGCTATTTGAGGAACAGAGTGGTATCTACCTTTTCTCTTTTAAATTTATTTTCACATAGAAATGTTGAGAGGATTTCATACCATGCCCTAGGTGCTTACTTTAATCCATATAATTCTTTGTCTAACCTATATACATATTCTGGATATTCATAGTCTTCAAAGCCAGGAGGTTGTTCAACATAAACTTCCTCTTGTAGCTTTCCATTTAGAAATGCACTTTTTATATCCATTTGATAGACTCTAAATTCTTGATATGCAACATAGGCAAGGAACATTCTTATGGCTTCTAATCTTGCTACAGAGCAAAGGTTTCATCAAAGTCTATTCCTTCTTCTTGTGAGTATCCCTTAGTAACTAATCTAGCTTTGTTTTCGATACCTATTCCATTTTCATCAGATTTGTTTCTAAATACCCATTTGTAGCCAACAACTAGATAGTTTTTGGGTCTTGGTGTTAAATACCATACCTCATTTCTATGGAACTCATTTAGTTCTTCTTGCATAGTATCCACCCAGTTTGGATCATTTAGGGCTTTACTTATTATCTTAGGTTCTATTTCTAATATGAAGCATGGAGACAGGCATTCTATATTTGTTACCCTTCTAGTCTGTACCGGTGCATTCTTGTCTCCTATTATGTCATCCTGTGTATGTGCCTTGATCTATCTTCTCTTATCTTGTTTATTAGTTTTTAGTTGTTGTTGAGTTTGTTTTTCAGTCTCTGCTGCATTGTCATTGGGTGCAGAAGACTCTTCCTTGTCTGCAGTTTCATTGACCTCTTCTGCAGTTTGTTCATTACATGCACATTCCTCATCAAATACATTTGCATTTCTTATGAATGTTTCTGATTCATCAAATGATACATGAACTGACTCCTCAACGGTTTGAATTCTTTTACTGTACACTCTAAAAGCTTTGCTACTTGTAGAATACCCTAAGAAAGTTTCCTCATTTGTCTTAGAATCAAATTTTTGCAAATAGTTTTTTATCATTATTGTGTATATAACATATGCTTCCAAAAGCATGAAAGTATTTGACACTTGGTGTCTTTCCTTTCCACAATTCATAAGGAGTCTTTTTATAAAGCTTGTGAATTATGCATCTATTTTGAGTATAGTAAGCTATATTAACTGCTTCTGCCTAGAAGTTTTTAGATAAGTTTGCATCAGAAAGCATTGTCCTAGTATGGATCAGAGTGTTCTATTTTTTCTTTCAGTCACACCATTTTGTTGAGGTGTTCTGGTTGTTGATAAGTTATGTTTAATTCCATGATCAAATTCCTGTTTGATCATCTATTCCTGTTTGATCAAATTTAGTGCCATGATCACTTTTAATTGTGATTAGTTCTATGCCTTTTTCATTTTGAAATTGTCTAAGAAACCTAGTCAACAGACCACAAGTTTCACTCTTTTATGTAAAAATATTACCCAAATATATCTGGAGTAATCATCCACTATAACTAGAGTGTATTTCTTTCTGTTTAAGCTTTCTACCTCAACTAGACCAAAGACATCCATATGTAATAATTCCAGGATTCTAGTTGACTCTGATGACTTTATGGGTTTAAAGCTTGCTCTAGTATGATTTTCTTCGTGACATGGTCTACATAGTTTATCCTTTTTAAACTTTACTTATGGAAGTCCTCTTACTAGGTTTTATGAGGATAATTTGGCTATTGTTTTGAAGTTGAGATGAGCTAATATTTTGTGCCATAGCCAGTTTATGTCCTCGGCTTCTTTTGTATAGAAACAGGTTGTTTGAATTGACTATGATGAATCAAAATCTACTGCATACATGTTTCCTTTTCTAATTCCTAGTAATTTTACTTTTGTTTTTACTTTATCCTTTACTTGACATGTATCATAAGTGAATGATACTTCATAATTCTTATCATATAATTGACTAACGGATAGCAGGTTATGTTCTAAGCATTTAACAAAAGCAACATCTCTAAAGATTAAGGAACTTGTACCAAGGGTTCCATAACCTTTAGTTGTACCTGCGTTTCCTCCTCCAAATATGACAAGAGATCCTTGTTCATTTCTGTAATCTTTAAGAATGGTTTTGTTCCTTATGAGGTGTCCTGAGCATCCACTATCCAGATACCATACACCTCTTTGTCTTTCCTACATTGAGAATTATATGGGTCCTCATTGGTTAGAGAGCTTGTACATGGTACCTACTTATATGGGTCCTCATTTGGTTAGCTTTTGGAACCCACACTTGAATTATCTTCTTCTAAGAATTTCAGTATTCAAAGGACTTGTGGCCACGTTTGCCAAAGGTAAAGCAGTAGACCTTTGGCCTTGTGTGTATTAGTGGTCTTCTCTATTGTGTCTGCTGTATTTGACATGATCAAATATGACTCGAGTGTGGCTTTCTCCAAGTTGTTCTGGAGAAGTTGTTCCATGCTAAGTAGTTAGGTACAAACTGAGCTTCATAAGACATTTCATTGAATCCCTTTTTAAGATTCTTGGCCTTTTACATCTTATGATCAGTTTGTACTACTGTTCTTCTCCAGCCCTTCTGGGTTTGAGCAGTTGAGATCTTACTTTGCAGTAAAGATCTCTTCTGCAGACTATTATTGCTTTTGAGTACATTTTGTGCAGTGGAGGTTTTGTTCTTTTTCACAGTCTGTAAGCAGAGCTTTTGTTCTTATGCACACCTGTTGTATCAGAGGTATTCCTCTTCTATATATCTGATACAGTTGAGGTCTTCCTCTTCTACACAATTTTTGTACTAGTCTGCATTGTTTCATTGGTAATGACTTTCTTGTCTGCATTATTGTACAACCAGTCATTATATCCTAACCCAGTTTTATCATGGGAGGATTGACCTGTATTGAGCAATTTTTGCAAACACAAAGTCATGCCATTCCAAGCATTTACTTACTTCTGAAGCTCATTGTTTCTCAAAGAAAGTGTTTCCACTACTACATTGAGAAGTTTCACCTTTTCATTTGCTTCTTTCAGTTCATCTTGAGCATAGACTGGACTATTATTAGTCTTTTTATCTGTTAAATTGCATTTCTCTTTGAGACTTACAATCTGCTTAAGATTTTCTTTATTTTCCTTTAAAAGGGAAATAAAGTTCTCAGAAGTTTCTGGACGTGCTTCCTTCAATTCCTCTGTAGTGGCATCTGAATCAGAAAGATCCAATACATGTTGCTTTTCATCATCATCATCCTTAGCCCTGAGACATAGCTGAGCATTTGAGATTGTGTCATCATCATCAGAGTCTATGTCGCTTCATATCTTTGTAGCAAAGGCTTTGCTGCTTTCTTTCCTTCCAGAGTTGCCTTTGTTGTGGTCCTTCTTGAATTTAGGTGCAGACGAGTCTTGTGTTGGTCGTCTGCATTGTACAGCAAAGTGCCCTGGTCTGCCACTGTTGTAGCATACTTCCTTTGTTTTTGAGGGAAAGTTCTTTTGAAGTTTCTCTTTTTGAATAGCTTTTTAAATTTCTTCCCCATCAATGCCAGCTCTTCAGATAGTCCTTGCTCACTTGCAGAGGAGGAATCAGTGGTCTCCTCTTTTGCCATTGATTTCAAGATTTTTTCTTGTGCTTTGAAAGCCAAGGTCTTCTTCCTGGCGTCATCTATTTGTTTCTTCTACTCAACTTCAAGATTGTATGTATGTAATACACCTTATAGTTGAGCCAGGGACATCTTTGTTAGATCTTCGGATTCCCTTTTACCTGTGGTCTTTGTGCTCCAGATTTCTCCAAGAGATCTCACAAACTTTAGGTTGACTTCCTTGTTTTCGATAGTTTTTCCTAAAGTTTTGAGATTGTTGATGAGAAGATTGAACCTTTCATAGAAGATAGTCAGATTCTCATCAGATCTCATTAAGACCCAATCATATTGTTGTAATAGAACATCATTCTTGTTCTCCCTTATTTCATTGGTTCTTTCGTTTCTCAGCAGTAGAGCTTCCTATGCCTCCTTTGCAGTGGTTGTATGAACCACTATTTCAAGCATGTTGTCATCAAGGGATTTGAGTATCTGGTTTTAAGCTTTTCTATCAACCAGCACTAGATCCTAGTCTTCTCTGGACCAAAGAGTCTTTGGCCTCAAAACTTATTTTGTTGAATCCAGTGGATCTGGCATCATTGGAATATGAGGTCCATCAGTGATGATGTCTTGCATTCTTTCGTCTATTGAGTTGAGATATGCAAACATCCTTAGCTTCCAATGGTTGAAGTTGTCAAATGAATATGTTGGAGGTTCTCCACTATTGAGATACTTAGGAAACTTTGGTGGTGCCATTGTTCTTCAACAAAACAAACTGTTAGTAACTTCTTTACAAATGAGATAATGCCATTTTCTTTCGACAAACTGTTAAGTCTGGAAAGTCAGGCTCTCATACCAATTGTAAGGTCTAGGATATAATCTAGAGGGGGGGGGGGGGGGAATAGGTTAATCCAAAATTTTAGTAAGTTTATGTAGTGGATTATAGTTTTGCATACCACTGTTTTATGCAGACCACTTGGGTGGTCTGCAGTTAACACTTGAATGTCTGCTACAGAGACTTCAATTCTTTGAATTTGTCTCTATTGGGCTGTGAAGGTTGATTTCTAACTGGTCTAAATACTAGGCAATGAAAGGAAGTAAGAGACACAATATTTATACTGGTTCAGACACTTGTTATCAATTGATAAATAAGAGCTTAGTCCAGTCTTCCCTTAGTGACGAGTGTAGTCAAGCCAAGAGATGAGTATCACTATCTTCTTATTTGTAGCTTACAGGAGAACTTCTTTTTACAAGGTAAACAACATGTACAAAAGATGAAGACCCACGAACTTTGCACAAATTCAGTATCCTAAACTCTGCTGCAAATACGGTTCTTCTACAAACTAGTGAACCCTCTTTACTATGTGTTTCACGATTCAGCTCTCTTGAGGAATCTTTGAATGTTGATTGCTTTGCACTCTTGCCTATCAACCTTATTCAACAACCTTACTTCAATGAGTCTCAACGGTTCCCTTTTATAGGCTCAATGAGCATGGTATTATTTCTGACATGAACTTTGCCACTCATGTCCCCCACCACCTTGTTTCTAGCAGTCCAATAACTCTAGAATTTATGTCGTTGCTGCTTTAACTCAAATCTTTGTTTGACTGACTCCAGACCTTTGACAGAACTATCAACAACGACCTCTGCTGCACCTAGTCTGTTGCACCTTAGTCTGCATATTGTACTGTGAGACCTCGTCTGCACCTAGATCTGCTGCACATTGATGCATTCTGTGTTGGTCTTTTTCTGCAAGCTCAATCCTAGATCTTGAAGCCTTTGACGTTCTTTTGTTGCTCATCAATGCCTTAGGTTCTTAGCCAAAGTTCTTTGTAGTAGTCTGCATCTGGTGGCTCATCTGATCTCCATCATCTACAACCGTCTGCTCTCCAGCATTCGACCTAGACTGTAAATACCTACTTGACTTCTATCCTAAACATAGTAACTATATTACGACTAAACATCTTAGTTTTGTTACATCAATTTCTGTACAATTTGGAGGGATTGCATATTCCTATCATAGGGGATTGGTACAAGTGTTAATTGGTGTTGACTTTGTCACCAGGGTGTTGGTGATACAGGGGTACTAGTGAAGGAGATCATAGTGCAAAGTTCTCAGAAATCCCACTAGGTATTAGATGGAAAGCTCTTGTTCCATAGTTTTAAGGAAGAGAAGAACAACTATAAACACTCTGTCCACTCTTTCTTTACTCCTTTCATTCCTGATCATGGAATAAACAAGCTTACAAGACAGTCAGTGACTTACATATAAGTAAACAGGTTGAGAAAGACCGAGGCCTTCCACCTCAAGAAAGTGAAAAAGAGTTCGAAAATTCATTGATACTCAATACACCCTCCCCCAACCAACAATATCCATTTCTCCTTTCTTCCACTCATCAGATCATAACATCCACTGAGTACTGCTAAAGGCCCTAAATCAGTGAACATTGAGTAGCCCAAAGCTGCGCAAAATGGGAAGTAGGTTGCTGTACTACTCTAAGCTGGTACTTCCCTACAATGCCCAAAACATGCTTCATCCGTGGATACAACTCCATGTCTTCCTCAAAAATGGTATCCTCACCTCTGCTCTAACCCTTGGGAATAGACTTTTACAATTGTATGTCAAATGTGGTTGTTTAATGGATACCTATAAGTTGTTCGATGAAACGCCTTAAGGGAACAGTTTTTCTTGTAATGTTGATCGAGGGAATTCAATGGAACATTTTGGGTCGATGTCATACATGAATGATTTCTCATGGAATATGATCATTTCAGGGTTTCTGAAGACAGGTGATCATGGACAGGCTAGGTGGTTATTTGATCATATGTATTGGAAGAACGTGTTTGTTTGGAACTTGAAGATTCATACGTGTGCTACTAATAGGTATCCTAGAGAATTCGTTGTATTGGAAGAAGCTGAATTTGTATATGGCAGTGTCAGGCAGGAATTCGTTTATTGATAATGATTTTTTAAGGTTTGATTTATTGAGATTGATAGTTTTGGGAGGTTAATGTCTATTATGCGTGTTAATCAAGGAGCACAAAATGACCGTATAAATCGACACAATATTCGATTATTAGTATTTGTTATGCGTGTTAATCAAGTTAATGTGTTCATTCCCTCGGCCCATAAAAAGGAATCAAAGAAGCTCAGAGAACAGAGGAGATGAACGATTGAATGTCTAAGAGCATACAAAAAAAAAAAATCTAAATTCATTGTGAAAGTTGTTCAAGTGAGCAAATTAAAGAAATAGGAAGAAGAGGGTTCACTAATCTGTTCTGAAAAATAAAGGTGCAGCGAGTCCAAGAAAAGATCTTTGCAAGGGGTCTACGTTCTTTGTCGTTGGAAAGTTGTGAACTTGTAAAGGGGTTATCTTGTAAGCAAAAAACAAGAAGATAGTAAATTCACCTCTTGGATTGGCTACACTAGTCACCAAGGAAAGATTGGACTAAGATCACATTTATCTGTTGATAACGAGTGTCTGAACCAATATAAAATCTTGTGTTCTTATCTTGCATTACTTTTTTTTGGATATTAGAACTGTTAAAAATTAATTAAAGAGCACAAAGAGACAAACTTTCAAAGCATAAGTCTCTGCAGCAAACTCCTCATGCTCTCTGCAAGGATAATAAGTGTAATGTGATTATACACTATGCTGCATCTTAATTAAAATTTCAATGCAACCTATTAACCCCCTCCCCACTCTAGCTTATATCTGCGAGATTAACAATTGGTATCAAAGCCTAACTTTCAAGAATTAACAGTTTTTTGGAAAAAAAAGGTCATTTCTTTTGATATAACTCTACAAAGAAGTTACTAACAGTTTATTTGGTGATGTAAATATGGCTCCTCCAAAACTACCCAAATGTCTTAACAGTGAAGAGCTACTAGCATGTTCATTTTAGAAGTTCAACCACTAGAAGGTGAGAATGCTGACACATCTGGACTCAATAGATGAAAGGATGCATGATATGATCATAAATGGCCCACACATGCCAAAGATGCCAGATCCACTTGATGATTCAAGAGAAGTAGACAAACCCAAATCTCTCTTGACAAAGAAGGACTAGGATTTGGTGCTTGTAGATAGAAGAGACAAAAATCAAATCTTCAAAGCCCTTGATGATGACACGTTTGAGATAGTGGTTCGCACAACCATTGTAAAAGAAACATGAGATGCTCTACTCCTTAAAAACGAAGAAACAAATAAGATCAGAGAGAACAAGAAGGATGTCATAATGCAACAGTATGATTAGGTGTCAATGAGATCTGATGAAAATCTGACCACCTTCTATGAAACGTTCAATGTGCTAATCAACAATCGCAAAACTTTAGGGAAAACTTTTGGTAACAAAGAAGTCAAACTGAAGTTTATTAGATCACTTGGTGAAATATAGGAAACAAAAACCACAGCAATAAGGGAGTCCAAGGATCTTGCAAAAATGTCCTTGGCACAGCTACATGGAGTGTTGTACACTTACAATCTAGAAGTGGAGAAAAAAAAGCGAATCGATGAGGTTAGAAAGCAAAATTCTGGCCTTCAAAGCACAAGAGAAGATTCTAAGATCTATTGCAGACAAAGAAAGTAGTTACACCTCGTCTGCAAATGAATAGGCAATCTCATAAGAACTTGCACTAATGGGCAAGAAATTAAGAAAGCTGTTCAAAAAGAAAAATATCAAGAAGAACACCTCAAGTAAGGAAAAAGAAGTAGAAAAAGAGGTTTGCTACAATTGCAAAAAGCCAGGACACTTTGTTGCACAATGCAGACGACCAGCACAGGAATCCTTTGTACAAAGAAACAAGAAAGAATACAGTAAAGAAAGCTTTGAAAGAAAAGAAAGAGGCAAAACCTATGCTACAAACACATGGAGTGAGACATACTCAGATGATGAAGAAACAATCTCAAATGCATAGCTCTGACTCATTGCAAGAAGTGACAAAAAGCAAAAGGTATTTCATTTCTCTAACTCAGATGTCACTCTAGAGGAATTGAAGCAGGCTCTTCAAGAAACCTCTGAGAACTTTATTGCCTTTTCAAGGGAAAATAAAGACAATCTCGAATTGATTGCAAAAGTCAGAGAGAATTACAATCTCACATATGAAGAGATTGACAATAAGTCAAATGACTTAATAGTAGCCCACAATGAGTTGAGCTGTAAGCTCAAGTAAACACATAGAATACAAAGACCCTGGAATTGAAAAAAATGCTAAACATCGGTCAATCCTCATGTGATCGATCAGGAGTAGGATACAAAAGCTGGTTGAGTGATGTTGTACATTCAAAAGTAGATAATGACTTTACAACCAATAAGAAAGAGGTAAAACAGAGCTCTGTAAAATTTTTACTGACTGTAGGGCAGTAAAGTTTTTGTTGCTAAACCCAAAAGGATTAAGCTCTTGAGAAAAACACCAGCAAAAACTGGTACAAAACACCACAAAGTGCATACAGCTTGGAACCATAAGATAGAGGCAACGCAAATCTGTTAGAAACCCATCCGCACATGCAGAATGCAACAAAGGGAATGGAAAAACACTAGCAGACCACCTAGAGCAATTAGACCAAGGATCTGCTGCTATATCTGTGGCAAACCTGGTCACAAATCATTTGAATGATAGACCACACACAAGAAAATTATTCAAGTGTGGGTGCCCAAAACTAACAAGGACCCATACTTGTGGGTAGCATGTATAATGTTTTAACCCTTTATTGCAGGAACAACCGGATGAAACATGGTACCTGGACAATGGATGCTCAGGACATATGACTAGGAATAAAAGCATAATGAAAGATTATAGGAAAAAAGAAGGACCTCTAGTCATCTTTGGAGGAGGCAAGGCAGGTAAAACTAAAGGTTATGGAACCCTTGGTACTGGTTCCATAATCTTTAGAGATGTAGCGTATGTTAAAGGATAAGAACATAACTTGTTATCCATCAGTCAATTATGTGACAAGAATTATGATGTTTTCTTTACTCATGATTCATGCAGAGTAAAAGAAAAAACCACCAAAGAAGTCAAACTAAGAGGAACTTGAAAAGGAAACATTTATGCACTAAACTTCAATTCATCTCAATCAGCACAAATTACTTGTTTTTATACTAAAGATGCTGAACATACAAATTGGTTATGGCACAAAAGATTAGCTCACATAAATTTCAAAACCATAGCTAAGCTGCTCTTAGAAAACTTGATAAGAGGACTTACTCAAATCAAGTTCAAAAAGGATAAGTTGTGTAAGTCATGTCAAGAAGGCAAGCATATTAGAGCAAACTTCAAATCAATAAATTCATCAGAAATAGTTAGAGTCCTTGAACTACAGCACATGGATCTTTTTGGTCCAATAAAAGTAGAGAGCTTAAATAGAAAAAAGTATACTTCATTTATAGTAAATGACTACTCAAGTTATACATGGGTAATATTTTTTCATAAAAAGAATGAAACTTATAGCCTGCTGACTAGATTTCTAAGACAAGTACAAAACGAAAAGGGTATTGAGGTTGTCATAATTAGGAGTGATCATGGTACTGATTTTGATCAAACAGGAGTTGATAATTATTATGATGATCATGGTATTAAACATAACTTTTCAGCACATAGAACACCTCAGCAAAATGGTGTAGCAGAAAGAAAAATAAGGCAGTCATAGAAGTAGCCAGAACAATACTTGTTAATGCAGATTCGCAAACAAGCTTCTAGGTTAAAGCAGTAAACACTGCATGTTATCTTCAAAACAGGTACATAAGCTGCATAAAAAGACTCACTATGAATTATGGAAGCGAAAGACACCAACTGTTAAATACTTTCATGCTTTTGGATGCAAATGCTATATTCATAACAATGGTAAACATCATGTAGGAAAATTTGACCCTAAGACAGATGAAGAAACATTTCCAGGATATTCCATAACTAGCAAAGCCTTTAGGGTGTATAACAAGAGAACACAAACAATTGAAGAGTCAGTTCATGTTTTCTTTCATGAATCTAAAATATCCATCCGTAATGCTAAATGTCTTTGATGTGGAATATACATGCATAGATGATGAACATGATGCAGAAAAGAGCTCAGATGTTTCAGAAAAGGATGAGCAGTCTGTAGACACAAAAGAGAACATTGTTGTAGCAGAGCCAGAATAGCCAACAATACAACAACAACAACAAGAGCACATCATCATTGATCAAGATAAAAGAAGATGGATCAAGGCATATAACAAGATGACATCATTGGAGACAAGGATGCACCTGTGCAGACTAGAAGAGCAACAGCTAAAGAATGCCTGCCTGCATTCTTCATATTAGAAATGGAGCCAAAGACAATTAATGAAGCTCTAAATGATTCAAAATGCATTGATGCCATGCAGGAAGAGCTAAATGAATTTCAAAGAAATGAAGTATGGTATCTATTGCCTAGACCCAAAAATTATCTAACTATTGGCTGCAAGTGGATGTTCAGAAATAAGACTAATGAAAATGCAATAGTCATCAGAAACAAAGCCAGGCTAGTGGCAAAAGGTTACTCACAAGAAGAAAGAATTGACTTTGATAAAACATTTGCTCCTGTTACAAGATTGGAAGCCAAAAGAATGTTCCTTGTCTATGCTGCATACCAAGGGTTCAAAGTCTATCAGATGGATGTAAAGGGTGTTTTTCTCAACATAAAGCTACAAGAAGAGGTCTATGCTGAATAGCCTCCAAGATTTGAAGACTCTGAACTTATTTCTTAAGAAACATAAGGAGCATACACTATAAGTACAAATCTATGTAGATGACATTACATTTGGCTACACTAACAATAAATTATGAGAAAGATTTGTTGCCTTAATGAAATCAAAGTTTCAAATGAGTTTAATGGGAGAGCTGAAATATTTTCTAGGACTTCAGGTACAACAACTAAACAGTGGGATATTTATAAATCAGACTAAATATAATACAGTTACGAAATATGAACTAGAAAATACAAGTCATATGAAAGCTTCTATGAGGTCAGCTGCAAAAATTGACAATAATGAGACTCGGAAATGAATAAACCAAACGATGTGTAGTGGTATAATAGGATCACTTCTATACCTAACTATAAGAAGAGGTCATATGAAAGCTTCTATGAGCCTAGCTGCAAAAATTGACAAGGATGAGACTGGGAAAGGAATAAACCAAACGATGTGTAAAGGGTGTTTTTCTCAATAAAAAGCTGCAAGAAGAGGTCTATGCTGAATAGCCTCCTTATCTTAAGAAACATAAGGAGCATACACTATTAGTACAAATCTATGTAGATGACATTATATTTGGTTACACTAACAACAAATTATGAGAAAGATTTGCTGCCTTAATGAAATCAAAGTTTCAAATGAGTTTAATGGGAGAGCTGAAATATTATCTAGGACTTCAGGTACAATAACTAAACAGTGGGATATTCATAAATCAGGCTAAATATCTGAAGAATACAGTTACGAAATATGGACTAGAAAATACAAGTCATATGAAAGCTTTTATGAGCTCACCTGCAAAAATTGACAAGGATGAGACTGGGAAAGGAATAAACCAAACGATGTGTAGTGGTATAATAGGATCACTTCTATACCTAACTACAAGCAGACCAGACATTCTATACTCAGTCTGTGTATGTGCTAGATATCAATCTGATCCCAAAAAATCCCATCACACTACATTAAAGAGAATCCTGAGATATCTCAAAGGAACTCCAGATATGGGTGTATGGTAGCATAGGAAATCAAATTTTACACTAACAGACTATTCAGAAGCAGACTTCGGAGGTTGTAGAGTTGATAGGAAAGGCACAAGCAGAACATGTCAATTTCTTGGTTCAAAATTGTTATCATGGTTTATCAAGAAGCAGACAACAGTGTCCACCTCTACTACAGAAGCAGAATATATAGCTATAGGAAGATGTGCTGCACAAGTATTATGGATGAGGTCACAACATGTAGATTATGGTATAACATTTTTAAAAACACTAATATTTTGTGACAACACGTCAGCAATGGCAATTTGTTTTTTTAAAAAAAAGAAAAATTAGTTTCTCATGCAAGGAACAAGCACATATATATCAGATATCATTTATTAGAGATCAAGTGCAAAAATATCATCTTAAACTAGAATATATTCCAACAGAAAAAAAAAATTGCAGACACTTTTACAAAGTCTCTTGATGATAGCAAATTTATCCAATTCCGATGAGAGTTGGGTATGATTGATTTAAATGAGTAAAATGACCTAAACGTTCTACTGCTCTATTGCTCTACTGCACATGTAGGATGCATAACAACTTTATTTTTACCCTACTACAGTTCTATTTTTGGAAAGAAATAACGTTTTAAACTTATTGCCTAAACTTTCGCAACAGTCAAACCAATAACTAAAACCGCACAACGGCTATTTTATTATGACATAATTTTTTCAAGTTGGTATAAATATTTAAAAATTCTCAACCCAAAACACTTTTACTCTCTCTCTCTCTCTCTACTATAAACCCTAGTTCAATTCTTTCTCAATTCTTTCAAAAAATGGCCAACACTCGATCTAACATACCCTCCAAAAGTGACAAGAGCTAGGAGCAACGAAGTCCAACAAGGAGAACTGAGTTATAGATGGGAGTGGTTTTGGACTTCGAAACCCTAAGAAACGAATCAGATGAAGTCAAGGAGATGATATAGGATGCTGGTCTAAAATACTTCTATGAAAAGACCAATAGAATATATGACGAGGAGGTACTTGATTTCATTGAGAAGGCCAAGGTTGCAAAAGACTTTCAAGGCACCACATATGCATTCAGCAGAAAAATTTGGATCATCATTTCTCCCAATAACTTTGAGCAACTATTCAAAGTCTCTAATGAAGGACCCAAAAATATTCCAGTCTCTGTTATGAATGACAGAAGGCATGCTATACTAAACGAAGAAAGTCAAAAGAAAGGAATTAGGATGATGAAGAAATACTTATAAACGGCACACAAACTGCTTACAGACGTGGTAAAAAAGGTGATCATGTCTAGGGAATTCTCCAAGGCTCAAATCACCTCTGATCAACAGGAGATAGTATGTGCAATCCTCACGAAGCACAAAATTAATTGGGTGAAGCTATTAATGTACCAACTGACCAAAACGAAGAGGGAATAATCCTAAAAGCGAAGCTCAAACTCTCTGATAAGATAAGAAGGCCATGGACTTTGGCCAAAGATTAGGAAAGATTGGGAAGCAACTAATTAGCTTCTCAAAGAAAGCGATAACCATACAAACTACAACAAAGGCTACAGAGCAGTTTAGCAAGAAGGAGCCCATGAAGCCCAAAGAAAAAGCCACCAAGAAGATCTCAGATGTCAAACCAAAGAAGACTAGTGTCACAAGATAAAAGCTTGTCCTGTAGACCTCAGAAGACAAAACCTTATCAGAAATTCCTACTACATAGCCCATGGAAATGGAAGAAGAAACTCAGTCTGTGTCTGCAGATGAGCAGACTAAAACCAGCTCTCAAAAACCAATAACTCTGGCAGAAGTTAAGGGATAATCTTGAAGGAACATTCCTCTCAAGGAGCCAGAAATGGTTGTGCCCCAGGATGCAAATATTGCTCTGGAATATCTCAAAGTAAGAGCTGATGAAAACCTTCAGCAACTCATCCTAGAAGCACAACAAAGCTACTAGGATGTCAGAGAAAGATGCATAGCACAGCTTAGGCAGGAGTTGAATGCACAGGGGTATACAAGAAGATAATTTAAAGACATTGAGGTCAAACTGAGAAGAATATAGACTGATCAGTCTCTCAATGCATCTACTACAATCACTTTGACAATTAGAACTACTGCATCAGAGACATACACAACTGCTATCATTCCTATCTCTACAGCAGGAATGGAGCTAGTTGGGATTGAAGCAGAGGAACCATCAACTGCTTCTAAAGTATGGGCCATAACAATAACTACAAAGGAAACTGCAGACAAGACTGAAATACAGGAGGCACTGCAGACCATCAATCTCTGCAGGAAAAAATATTGGAACACAGAAAACAAAGGCTGATAAACTACTTGGAAAACCTCAAAACGAAGCTATGATCCAGCAGTTTATCAAGGAGCACAAGCTTCCAATAAAGAGAAGGTCCAAAGCTACAAGGACAAAACTGTTCGCATCAGGACCTACCACAAGATATAGAATCAATACTAATGGAACCAGAATAGAGATTGGCATTGTGGACAACATGACAGAAGCTGAGATAGAATAGCTGGTATTGATTCAAAAGAGAGAAGCTAGCAAAACGTAGAGGCCTACTAAACCATACATATTATTCAACGGAGCTCTAGAGATCAAGGACTCAACTTTAAAAACCAAAAGACATAAGCAGGCTCAACTGCAATATGTGGAGTTTTTCCACACACCAGAGGTGGAAGCAGAGCTAAAAAGATTTCTAGACAAGCATCTCAGGGCGGCAACACTTGAAGTCCATGACTATCTATCCAAACCAACCACTAGTAAAGCACTATCATCCGGAGATGATGATGATGCTCGAAGCAGAAGGCCATCATGATGATGACATCATAGATAAAGTTCCTAGAGAAGGCATCAAGAAATAATCCACAACAGAAGAACCAGCAGCAGAGTCACCAGCAACAGCAACAGAGCCAACACCAATATCAGTAGTGTCAGCAGAACCAGTGGCAATAGAGCCATCGATAGAAGAAACAACAACAAAAGAATTCAGAAATAGAAAGATCAGCAGCAGAGGCACCAACAACAGACATCTCAATAACACAAGGATGAGGAGAAGCATAGGCTACTTTAGAAGAAAGGAGCAGAGGTTGACCAGACTACTACACAATAAGGATTTACAGAGGTCACCACTCTTGACCTTACTCTAGGATTTATAGAGGTCACCACTCTTGACCTTACTCTACACTATAAGTAGTCATAATTAGAGATGAGCCACCTGATACGACTTCTACACTCAAGGAGGGGCAAACTGCAGACTATAGCCCTTTCAAAGGAGTAACACTTGAGGAAATCAAGAAGCAACTGATGAGTGACACCTCCTACAGTTTGCAAGGATAATTAGCGTATTCTTATTGAACAATATGCTGCATCTTATTGAAAATTTTAATACAACCTATTCATCGCCTCTCGAGGTTATATCTGCAAGACTAACATTGTGTTTGTTGGTTTTGGTTTGTAGATGACTGTATACTCTCCTAGTGATTAATTTATATTGTACTTGATGTATTATGCACTAAAATATAGGAATGATGAACTCAGATGTTTTGTTCTGGTCTACTGCATTTTTTTATCGTAAATACTAGAATCTTTTCATTATGATACTATAGTTATTTGTATCATGTGTTTCAATTTTTTGATCCTGAATACTTAAGGTTTGTGAAATATGAAACTAATTTTTGTTCTTAATATATTGAAGTTTACAGATATAAATACTAAGGCAACTTTTTAAAATGCTATAGAAATCAA
>LIEC01007072.1:0-18241 GCA_001925005.1 Drosera capensis
GGAGGGGGAGGGGGCAAATGGAGAAATGAAGTTTGGTTTGTTTTTATTGGTGTAGGCTTGGTGTGTAGTAGCTAGGAGAATGGTTCAATGTGATGATATTTATATATGTTATATGTGGTGGTAGAAGTTTGTGCCAAGATTGCATCTAGTTCAATCATACTATTGTTACCTTCGAGAATATGCATGAGTGAATTAGGTTTTGATGAAGTTGACTAATGGGATGGTGAAACTAACCATGTGATGGTTGCAAAAGTTCCAAGGTTAGCTTGCGCATATGATCCATCAATTTTTGTGTTCTTCCTATTTTCCGCTCTTTCATGTGCTTAAGATTATCAAGTGGGCTCACAAACATAAATGCCCTTCACACAAGTTAGCTTTGGCAAGACTTACCGAGAAACATTGGTATATAGTTCCTTATCTATATGTAGTTCATGAAATAAATGTGACGGGCAGTAGTATTTTCTGAATGATCAAGATTTCAAATATTCATCAACATAATAATTTTTTGAAACGTGGATGGCTGATTTTTATGTTATATGAGTTTGTTCAATATATATATCTTAAAAAGAATAACAAAGAATCGGATACTTATGATTGTGACAACGCGACAAATCTAGGTTATAGTTGAAGGAGGCTATAGATGAAAAGGAGGGCGATACTTGGGGGACCCCAAACATGGAAGATGATTTGCATGTGCAGTGTCTACCAAACCATGTTCACTAGCATGGTTAAAGGGAGAAGAAGTGTGGGGAGTCAAAACAAATCACAAAAAAAAAAAAAAACAGAAGAAGAAGAAGCAAACATGTGTTGGTGCGGTCCACATGGATTGAAACACATCCATCGGCACATTCAGTGCGCGAAATCTCAACGATTTGCTTTCATGTTCGTGGCCCATGTCACAAAAAACCATCACATACAATCCTCGACTTAAAAAAAGTCCAGATATTCTTCTCATGAGATGCTATGTAACGGTATTAATCTGGATATCCATGTAATGAATAGTATTTGAAAAAGTTGAAATATGTAAACGCTTTTATCTTATTTGTGTCAGGAACAACAAAAGGTCTTTATATAACATGTTATTGTCACACATCATTAAGTTATATGCACGACAAACCAAACTGTCTGACATGAGATATTCTACTGTCTCCTCCTCTTGGAAAAGAGTTATCACGAAACTTTTGACTTATAATAGAGCCAAATTTATGATTCGGTCACACTTTCTCGTTGAAAATAAATGTTATCATGTTTATTACATGTCATCCATTTGCAAAAAAGGTGGCTGCATGACATTGTCACATTTGCAACCGAAACCACCACCAAAATATAGAGAGAGAGAGAAAACAGAGAAGAAATGAACAGGAAAATCTCACGTGTAACTAACAATTAAGATTATTGTGTGCAATAACTTTGTTTACATATCCATCCAAAGTCATGAGTTTTGAGAATGTCATTGTCATCAGCAGACAGTGGCATGTTTAACTTGATCACGAATGAAGTTGTCACATTGCAGAGAACTTTCGTGTACAACATATATTGTGTTGAGTTTGTCGAATTAGCTACAAGGTTTTCTCCTTAATTAAAGCAGAAAAGGACTAGACTTTGAGATAAGTTCGTGTTAATGATCTTCTGGGAATGTGATCATTTGAGTATCATGTCTTGATCAGTTCAAAAGATATGACTCAATAATTAAAAGGGCTACAGTGAATAGTGATTGGCATTTTTTGATTCATTGACGATAAATACAGAATTATGCTCCAAAAAGCATTTTGGGCTCAATGAGCAAGAGGAGTTTGGGCCTACGGCCCATTAGCTAAAATTGAAAGAAGTTTTTTGTTTGGGCTTGGGAGTGGACATTTGTATTAGGCCCAAAAAATATTGGATCACAAGCATCTTCGTTGAAACATGATGGATTGGATTATATATAAAATGTTGTTTCATAAAATAAAATAAAAAGATACAGTTAATGCATTTTTTGACGGAAATGAGCAAGACGGAGTAGTTTTGTTGAGCCCATCTCCATTTTTTGAGGTGATTTTATGTATCATTTGCGGCTTTTTTTTGCAACTCAAACTTCATTGCATGAGTTTTACCAGGCAACTCCAAAATGGACACCAATTTGAATGCTCTCAAGTGGTTTGTTTTGAAGTTCAAAATAAAGTTGTGCGTATATGTGTTTTGCTCTTGATGTCAAATGTGTCTTCCATTTCTTGGATCCTAAATATCTTTGATATCTCTCTAAAGAGATAACGAACATAGTCCATATAAGAACTATCTTCTCGACGATCATTACGGTGTTCGAGTCAAGTCATCTTATTAGCAAACATCAAGCAAAATACATTCGCCTTGGTGAATTTATGATTAGTCGCACATATCCTTATATGTGATTAGATTTTTAGATCTAGAGATTGAGATTAAAATTTTATTTTAATATTGAATGAAGAAAGAGGATAATGAATTTTTAATCTCAATTATTAATTTTCAAAATCCAACAATACAACAACAAATTATGTTGTATGTGGATAGTCACAAATATGTTTTTTTCCAAATACATTTTTATGGTGTGAATAAGTCTATGGAAAAATGGTTCGTAATCGACACTATTATTTATAATCATCATAACGTTTAAACGTGTGGAAAATGGTTATTAGTATTCTTTCCATTTCATAATAAATGTAATTTATTATTATTATTATTCAACACGAATTTTGATAAGATTCATTATCTGTCTTAACGACGTAAAAAAATTATATTACTCGTTCAGGATTGAAATACATAACTTAAACCTATCATTAGTATTTTAAAATAATTTTATAAAAAATAATATTTAATCATCCTTTAATATAAATCAAAATTTATGTCGATGAACCTAAAGTCAAATTGTAAAATTTATTTAAAAGAATGGGAGTATAACGTTACACTACACAAACTTTAATCATGAACCGAAAAAGCAACTCTGAAGTTGCAATGCCGAAGAAAATCGAACGTTGGGGCACGAAGTCCAAGGTCCACTCCCCATTTCTCCAAAACACCCTCACTCTTTGCCTTTATTATGCCCATATCCACTCCCACACTCTCGTAATATCCTCGAACTCACAAGGGAATTTCAGTAACTCCACCAATCCCACTCCACTATCACTGGACCTCAAATTTCCGCCCGTTGCACACACAAAGTCACAACACACAGTTCTCTGCTTTTTGTGCTTTTCTTGTTTCTCTTGTTTGCTTCGTCTAACTGTTTTTGTTTTCATCTGTGACTGAGAATCAAACATCATTGGCAAATTTGTGGAGGTAGTCAGAGAGGGAGAGAGAAAGACTTCAATGGCGGAAACCCTAGATGTCGTCGTGGAGGTGGAGAAGAGAGTTGAAATCGACACCACGGCGCCGTTTGGGTCGGTGAAAGAGGCCGTGAACCGGTTCGGCGGACTCGGGTTTTGGAAACCCGGCGGTCGAGATAAGGGTTCTGAATCTGTTGAGGTAGTGTTGTTTTGGGTGAATGAATTCTTTTTTATTTTTGGGATTATTGGAGTTGTTTTTGTTTCACTCATTTTGCACCTGCTACTTTCCTCCATAAATGGAGGCGGCTAACTTATCACTATAACATATCCGTATTAATTTTTTTTAATTTTATCAGTTTAAAAAAAATATAACCCATTTTTTAAATATTTTAATATAAAAAATATCAAATCAATTTTATTTATTATAATATTATAATTATTTTATTTTATAAGTGTTATAATAAATCTCGTTATTATTATAATAATATTTTTTTCGCCCGATCCACTCAAATGTAACACTAAACATAAATTCTGATGAAGATCAAAACATTTAAAGCCGTATGGTATGGTGGGGGTATATTGTTGTTATCGATTAAAAAAATCATTGTTTTTGAGTTAGAATCCGTGTTTAATATGGTTTTAAAGCTCGTTAAACGCAATGGTCCAACTCTTTGTGTCATCCATATAAAATATGCATGCTTCAAGCTCAGATGAGGCATTCTCGTTACGATCCAACTCTCTGCGTCTTCCAGATAAACCGTGCACGTTTCAAGCTCATAAAAAAACATTGTTCACTGAAATAATACGAATTGATTGATCACTAGTCAATTGAAATACTCCATAGGTGTATGTTCCAACTTACACATTCTGGATTCTATGATTCTAATGTGGACTATATTACTACCGGTCTCGAGAAACGTTGACGAGAATCATTTTCTTGCTAAAGTGTTTGGAATGAATGATTTCCTATGGTTGACACCTGATTTGTTGATAACTCTCCCAACAATCATTGAGAGGAAAATTCTACTCTAATTGTCGCTTACTTCATCTATTTGGTGCTTCTCTTTGTTTCTAATGTTAAAAGTCGAAATCATTGAGTTTATGATGAACAATCAAACTTACCTGATTGTGATTTCTGGATTTGGTCTTGTTAGGCACATGTCGCAGTGGACATCGACATAGCAAGAGTGGAGCAGCAAGCGGCAGAGCTTGAGAAAGAACTGATCATGAAAGAAAAGGATACCTTTGATGTGCTAAAAGAACTCGAGAGCACGAAAATGGTCCTTGAAGAGCTTAAGTCGAAGCTGCAACACGAAGAATCCGCGGCCCAGCCAAACTTGACCGAAGCTTATTCGGATGAACAGGAAGCAGCAAGTACTGAAGATGCGCCAAAGGAACGGAAGGTTAATGTTGAGGAGAAACCACGTGAATTGGGAGTGAAGTCGAGTTTTTTGTGCCCGTCTGCTGCTCCTGGTCTGGTTTTACTCGAATTGAAACAGGCCAAGCTGAACCTTTCTAGGACAACAAGTGATCTTGCTGATATCCGGGTTTCCGTTGAATCATATAACAAGAAAATAGAGAGAGAAAGGATGGCATTAGAAAAGACCCGTGAAAGACTGAGCTCAAACTCCTCAAAGGTCGCATCTCTTGAGCAAGAGCTCAATAGGACAAGATCGAAACTGGAGTCTGCTAGAGATAATGGGGTTCGAGATGGTAAAAGTAATGGCAAGGATGTATCAGCCGAGCTCAAAAGACTGAACTCCGAGGCAGAGAAGTTCAAGCGAATGGGGGAAGCTGCTAAATCAGAGGTGATGAGGGCAATGGCCGACATTGAGCAGACAAAGACCAGGATAAAGACAGCTGAGATCAGGCTCATTGCTGCCCAGAAGATGAAGGAGGCTGCAAGAGCCACGGAAGCTGCTGCTCTGGCTGAAATCAACGCCCTTGACAAAAGTGGGATTGCATCCAGCTTTACGGAGCAGAACTCGATTGGAGTAACACTTACATATGAAGAATACTCTTCCTTGACAAGCAAAGCTCGAGATGCCGATGAGAATGCCAAGATAAAAATAGCGGCTTCCATGGCTCAAGTTGATGAAGCAGAATCGTCCAAGAATGATATCCTTGCAAGGGTAGAGCAAGTCATGGAGGAAGTCGAAACCTCAAAGAAGGCTCTGGAGGAGGCTTTGGGCAGGGTAGACGCTGCGAATACAGCTAAGCTGGCCGTGGAGGAGGCTCTTCGGAAATGGAGATCCGAGCATGGCAGTCACAAAAGGCGGTCCGTTCATAACTCCACAAAGTTCAAAAACTCTTGTGCATCTCACCATCGTAAAGAGCCTCAAACATTCGATGTGGACGGTATCGTCATGACTGTTGACACAACGGCTCCTGTGCTGAAGCCGACTTTGTCTATCGGGCAGATACTAGGCAGGAAGCTGCTCGTGGCAGATGAATACAACGGAGGGAGGAAGAGTTCTGCTAAGAGGAAGATATCTTTGGGTCAGATGCTGGGAAGACAGAATGGTTATATAGCATCTGGTTGGAAGATAGAGAGACAGAACAGCAACACTAAGAGGCTGCCTGCTAAGAGAAAGAAGTTCGGATTTGCTCGGTTCTTGCTGCTTCCGGCTATGCAGAACAAGAAAAAGAAGAAATCAGCGACGTCTGTCACAAGGTGGTAACCATTTTCAACGGACCATTGCAATTGTAAGATTTCACCGTATCTGTTTCTTAGTCGTCGTTTCCCACGCTTGTGTTTGTTGTTTGGTAACATTTGTTCGATTGCAGCGCTTGCTATCTAAATTGTGTAGTTTATGTATTGCTATGAAGTTTGTAGTTTGTACGAGTAGTTAGGTTGTAATGTTCTGCCCGTAATTGAGAAGCTTTTGTGTATTGACCTCAGTGTAATGTTCTGCTTGTTTGGCGAAGAGTTTTTGAGCAATATGACCTCAGTGATTTCATGGCAGTGTATATCATTGTCTTGGCTAATTTGCGCGATTTCTATGTCGAAATGCTGGGAAAAGCGGCACCGTTTGATACGCATGAAATCTGTGGCTGGCGTTGGGATATACTGGCTTCGACTCACGGCATGAATTACTAATGGAAAACAACTCCACCAAAACTAGTGAACAACAATGATCCAGAATCGGATCCGTAAAGGACGAGATGTTACTGATGTAAAGCCAGCTGGAATAAAAGCACCATTTCAGGAAATGAGGTCAACCATTGTGAGTGACATTTGCACCAGAGCAAACTTGGTGATCAGATCAACATAGAATTGACTATGTATGTAAACAGCTGGGTTATGATGGCAAATCAATAGTCATCAGCCAAAGTTTCCATTTATGGTCGGTGAAAGGATTGTTTTTTTTTTTTAAATCATCATAGATTAATAAAAAAAATAGTCACATAATCTCGTCAAATATATGATATGAAAAAGTATTATTATAAACAAATCTTATCAATATCGAATTCCTAATCTCATCATTCCAAAAAAAAAAAAAAAAAGACTCGACTCAACCTCACCAGACTCATGCAGACTCATGCTCGACTAGAATTGTAGAATCATTCTTCATATGAAAACAAATCATATGCTCTATGAACTAATAATGACTTGACTAAAACTCTCAGTAATATGGAAGTGTAGCAGTGGTCGCATCAAAGGAAGAAAAACAAGGGTTTCTGATTTTTTTTTTCAATTAAAAAAACCAATACAACATTAACCAATAAATTATGATAATCTTGTTTTTAATCGGTTGATTAAAAAAAAGAAAAATAAAAATCAATACAATTTCAAATCTAATTGATTTAACTATTAAAAAAATCACAATAATTTATTAACTAATGCTATATTAGTCTTCTTTTCTTTTTCTTTTACCTATTTTTTTTCTTTTGAAATCTGTTGGTTTTTTTTGTTTGCTGCGATTGGTTAGCACCCCTGCTGCTGCGTCATTTCTCCATCGGAACAAAAACAAATCATTTTGTGCGCATACAGCTACGTGATTATTTTTTTGAGAAGCTACGTGATTATTTTTTTGAGAAACAATGATTCAATTTTATTTTTCAAAATGGGATTAGTTACTTGTCAACGGCGTACTAAACCCCCCAACAACTCTTCAACGGCTCCGTCTTCAACCCTCTCTCTCTCTCTTTCGCCGATCAGAAGCCCAAAACCCCAAACAATCTGCTTTCATCTGCTTCCAAATCGAGGTAATCAATTTCTCACAATCCCTTTTTTTTTCCTTGTAATTTCATATCTATTGTTGTGGCTATTTTGATTTCAGGGTTTTCTTGCTGATTTCTTCACCCTTTTCGCTAATCGTATTGTTATCTTTTGTTGTATGGATTCTGTTGTTCTATAAACTTGCCCATTCGGGTATTTGATGCTTTGTTTGGTGAATTAGATATATGTTGTTCTTGTTATGCGGTTTTCAGATTTCGGCACTTTGATCATGTTTCTGGGATAATAGGGGGTGGTTTTTTTAGGGATAATCGGATGAAATTTAGAACGGGGCAAGACTGTGTACAAGTCGTCCTCTTAGGCCCTTATCGTGTTGTTGTTGTTGTTTGATGAACTTCAGAACTATGTAAGGGAGGAAAAAGAAACTTTAGAACTATGTTTTATCTTTACTTGGATTGAATTGGTGTAAGTTATGATGCTAGTATTTCGGAAGTTGTAGTTCCCTTGCGTTATTATGAGCAAATGGACCCTATGCTGCACTATGATCAGGCTATTGTTTTTTTTTATAAACGTTTATAGTATGAAATTGAGTCGACCTTTCCGTGGCACATGAGTCGAACCCTCTTTGTGTTTATCATCGGATGGTTGATATACGAGCTTGAAAGCATGATGGTGGTCTTGGAGCCATTGAGTTCTAATTCTTATGTTACTGTCATTCTTAGTTCGAGTCAAGTTTGTGGATTCTCTCATTGATATTTGTCTTCTTGATTTATGATAGTGGCTGCTAATATAATATCTAGTGTTTACTCAGGATGGTTCAAGATTTCTCATTAATATGTTCTAGTTTCCATCTTTAGGTGTCATGGATCTACGATTCGGGCTATTCTTGGTTCTATTCTTGGCTTTCAACTCAGCATATGATGCCAGAGAATTGCCTTCCTCAGATTTCTCAGGTTCTCATCTAAAACTTTTTATTAGCAACTTCACAGTTTTTAGGTAATTTTTTTTCCTCGTCAAAGTTCGGAACAAAATAGTAGAGTTATTAGGTGAAGCCTTTTTTTCAAATGTATCCCAAAGACTTTTCACATTGTATATCTGGAATCACTTGAATTCTGTTAAGTTCAAGAAATTTTTTCCTTCCTGTACATGACCATTAGGTTGTTTTGAAATGCAATTCTTGCCTTCACATTCAGGGACAACTGACAATAAGGTAGACGTGTGTGCCTTGTGTGAACAATACTCCACTCTTGCACTGAACTATCTGAGCGAAAATAAGACGCAAGCAGAGGTCATCGGGGTGCTTCATGATGCTTGTTCTCAGATGCAATCTCTGGAAAAACAGGTATTCTCTTGCTTGGTCTAGCTGCTTGTGTTCTTCTCTTTTATGTTGCTGCTGAAAACTTGTCCCTTTCGGTGAATCATACCAACTGGATGGCTTGTTAGTTATTCAGTCCCAACTTCACCATTCCCAACACAAAGATAAAACTGAAATGATAACTTAGAATCTTTAAATATGGGGAATTAATTTGAGGAACATGTGCTGGGCGTGTTACAGGCTATGCGAGAAGCTAGTTTATAGGCCAAGTTCTTAAGATTTTATATTCCTGTTTTTCGAGCATCGACTGATGTGTTATCTTTTTTCTGCTCCTTTATGCAGTGCATCACCTTGGTGGATTACTATGCTCCGGTTTTGTTCTCACAGCTCTCTCTAGTTGACGCAGATGAATTCTGTAAGAAAGTTGTGTGAGAACACCAAAATCTCGTACCTGTTGAAGGAGGAGGATAAGTGTGATCTTTGCCATCAGGCTATTGATGAAGTCAAACTTAAGTTGAAAGATCCTGATTCAAAGGTTTGTTTTTGCGCCTTCCCTTGTGGTTTGAAGCATTGCACGGTCATGGTTATACTTTTCCTAATTCTTTGCCATAGATGTTAACTTGATAGGTATCTAAAAAGCCGTTGCATCTGTAACAATTTGAGCATGGATCATCGAATAGCTGTTGAATGCTTTCATTAGTTGGGCTATCGTCCAAGTGTGAGGTGAAAGCAGCTTTTGCTGTGAGGATTATGTCAAACCTGTGTGCTCATGTATTCACCACATTTGCTATATGCTGATGATGATCATGGTCTTCCTGTTTCTGCAACAGCTTGAGATCATGGAGATAATGCTGAAGGCATGTGATGCTCTTGAGGATTATATAAAGAAGGTACAAACCATCGTCAATATAGCAAATACTCCCGTTGCTGTCGTATGTCGTTGATGTGTTCAAACATCTGCTTTTTTCGCGTTTGTGACCAGTGCAAAGCAATGGTTTTCGAGTATGGTCCTCTGATACTTACGAATGCTGAGAAGTTTGTCGAGAGCAATGACATTTGCACCACACTACATGCCTGCACCTCTTCAACAACAGAAGCAACCTCCCAGGATCTATCAGACAGCAAGATCTTGATGGTGACTTCTGCATCTTCGTAAAGACTGGAGTTACTCACTGCCCGCTTGCATCATCGGATACACATTTTACAGCTTGCTTAGTCCGACTTGTTAATATACAGCTGAAGTGGAAACTTGTTAAATAGCTCTCGCTATTGCTAACTCTTACGAACCTTTATATTGAGTGATGTCACCCAGAGCTTGTAAATCTGCACTATGCATTTGATTGGGTTAATGATATTAAATACTCGGAGTTTCCTCTTCAACATACACCTGATTCCAGTTGCCCTGTGGTTCTACTTCTTCTACTCGTTCAACATTATTTGGATTTGGCTTAATGAATCTGAAACGAACTCTCAAGCAGAATAGTATTGAGTTTATGCTGGGTGAATGCTTTGTCGAAGGACTACGAGCAACCTTTCAATGCTGGAGAAGAGAATCCTGCAAAATAATGCTGAAGGCAACCGTGGCATTTCATCTTCGGTACTGGGTCAAGGTAATCACAACATCTATAAATATTATGCACAGAGGAGCCCAAGAATGTCATGGTAGAATATCGTAATCGAGTTTAAGAGATGTGCAAACTCTTAAACATTATTTGTCATCATCATAAAATGTGCGAAAACATTTTCCCCTAATGTTCTGCATTATTTATGGTGTACCGAATGTTCTTGATGTTAGCATGGTACTCGATTCGATTCATATGGTTGTTTTTTTTTTTTTTTTGTTTGCAGCGTATTGTAAAGGATGCATGCGTCGTTAACACTCCATAGGCACCGGATGTGTGCCGAAGTAAGTTTATGCTCTTCGGTTCTTTTTGTTGGATCTCATGATTCTGAGATTAACATTGCAATGTTCCATCATTATATTAAATAAATGACTCTCTAATTGTGTTGTCGGCTTTCTCTAGTTCATTAAGCAGTTCTAGAAATTCCATTCGGATCATCCTGTTGCCAATTTTTTCAGCAAGTGTACGGAGCTCAAGATAAAACTCGATCGCTGCTTTGGCCAGGAGGTATAGTATTTGCTCTCATTGTTTCGTCCTTTTGGAATCGATGTGTTGTGTCTAGGTGGAACTTAGTGTCGTCATCCATGCAGAAGGCGTTGAAGCGGAAGGCGAGCTTTGAAGAGAGCAAGAAACTGAAAGAGAGGCTTCAGGCTTATTGATAAGAAACAGCAGAGCACATCCAACATTCTTTTGTTTATTGATCCAGGACAGGATAATTTGGATTGTATAAGATGAGAATATCGAGCAACTCTTGTAAGTTCTGGTTTGGCATGAATTTCAAGTTTCAACCATTGACAATGTGCTTTTAAGGAAAGAGCTCAATCCCCACTACTCTGAGACTCTGAGCCAATCTGCCTAATAATCTCGAAAAAATTCTGTATTTCGCAACGAATTGAACTGTGGAAATATAATGTAGTTTCTTAACTAATTTTTTTCCTCGAGTTCTATCAACTTACCAGTATGGAGCCCTAAATCGACATAAGATAGAAATGAACAGCGTGTGAAACAGGGGAGCATCAACAAGTAAAAGAGTCTTAGGAGAAAATCATGGAATAGCTCTATGCTGATGATCAAGGTGATTATAGGTGCGTGATTATTCTGGATCCTTTATTCTTGGCCTTTTGCATTTATTTATCCTTGTTCTCACACTTTTCTTGAATTCCTTTATTGTTCGATGTGGTCTGTTACTGTAGCTCTTGAGATTAGAAGTCATTCTTGGCTACGTCGAATATTTCTAAAACGAACAACCGCATAATTATGCAAGCGGAGTTGCATCGTTTATTTATTAGATAACATCTCATAAGCCAGTGGTGGCTTTTATTTAGTTATGATCTAGATTGTACAATTGGATAGCTCATTCATCACTAACTGCAGCGGCTCGCTCCCTCTCTTCTTCGCGCCTGGATATGCTACGTGGTCCGAATACTGCGACGCTCTTCCTGCTGTGCTTGAGGTGTAGGGCGGTCTCCCTGGAAATCAGATAAGAGTTCGCAAGAACCTCCACGGGCAAGCTCCTGAGGGCCGAAGTGCGACCAGCCAGATGACTAACCATGGCATTGTCGCTTGTCTTGAATGCTACGTACTCGAGGCCTTCCCTGCTCGCCTGCTTTATCACGACAAAGTTCTGTGGCACCACGAACAGTTGTCCTTCTTGCACCTCCTGATCCAAGACTAGTTTCCCGTTGTCTCGGACGATCTGGATCCTTCCTCTGCCCCTTGTGACGTAGCATATGCAGTGAGCGTTCACAGTCCAGAAAGGACCAACCGTAGCATCCTGGGAAATCATCAAAACAATGTATCAGATCCGTATGTCACTTGTTATATAAACGTGATTGATTGCATCTTTCCTTGTAATTCGTTTCATCTATAATATTTTTACCTGGTAGAGGTTAACTTTGGAGGCGCTGAGCTGTAGGAAGTGTAGAATGGGCAGCTTGTTGCTGTTCAGCGCGGTGATGCGCCCGCCACGAGGGTTGAAGATATCAGTCTCAGCAGGATTGTTGATGTTGTGCCTCAACTTCATGCTGCAGAATGTTTCTTCCAAGCCGTTGTCTCGTCCCCTACGTCTTGCTTCCCTCTCCAATTCTTCCCTTCTTATTTCTTCCTCTTGGAACTCAGGGCTAAGGAACTGGAGCGACTTCTCTACGAAGACAATGTTTCCTCTCTGATCATTCTGGCCTTGGAGCCTGTTCACCGTCTCAATGTTGACTCCCAAAGTTTCGGCCAACAGCTCTTGATCAAAGCTGCTGAAGATGTTGCGCCCCTCTTCAAGATGGCGGACACCTTCCCATCTCTCGCCTCTAATCTCTTGGATTTGTCGGCTCCCGGCAAGCAGGAATAGCTACATATCATACATCTTGATTAGATCATAAAATTGTGGGAAGACCCTTAGCTAGAATCAATTCAAGAAGGGAGACATAGTATTACCCTGAGGTTCTCATCGAGCTGGTTTTGGAAGTTGCTGGTGTCGAAAACTGTGATCGCGATAGCTCGAGAATCACCATCGTTATAGCACCATTTGGCTACACCGGCAGGCAAAGCCAAGACATCACCTTCACGAAAACGCTCAATTCTCTGGTGCTCATCTCTGAATCGTCTCTCGGAGCCCTTTTCTATCCTTGTCTTGGATTGGAATGTTTGGGGACATCCTGGAATTGCTACTTGAAAAAGCCCTCTGCCTGCGGGGTTCATCATGGAAATGACCATTTAGTTTTGTTCTATCATATGAAAGAAAGAAAGTGATTGCATTTGATTTCACTAAGTATTTGTCTAACATCCACAGATATGATTTGTTAACCTTGCACAATATAGGTGACGTGAGGTGCGTTGGCATAGGTGGGCAGCAAGAGGCCTTTAGGCTCAATGACATGCCTCAGAACGACTACACCAGCGCAACGAAACTGCTGCTGAGTGGGGTCCCAGTACTCGGTGACTCCAGCCTCAGACTCGATCCTCCTCGATGGCTCCGCGGCTGTCAGGCTCCAGATATCACATTCCTCCCTGAATTGCTGCTGGCGGTATCTATATTGCCCATGTTGGCGTCCTCCAAACTGCCATGGGTTTTGGCCTTGCAACTGCCACTGCCACTCGCCTTCAAGTCTTTGAGCAAAGCAGCTGGGCAGGACGACAACAAGTGCAAGGCAGAGGGAGATGGACATTAGATCAAGAACTTTAGAAGTAACCATGATCAACTGTTGGAAAATGATCAACTCCAGATATTCGTCTTGTGATGAAATGAGGGGACGATGAGCACGGTATTTATACCTGAAAGAGAGGTACCAATCTGCCCAGCTTTTCGATATATATTCTTCTTGCTGTGCTTCTTATTGTTGATCGACGTGAGGGTATAGGAAATGGTTTGTTTGAGGGGAATATGGAGTCACCTGGCAATGAGGTGCTCAGAGGAGTACAAACCTTCAGTTTGTTGCTGTATGTGCAGTTGTATTTCTGGATCACTCTTCAGCAAGTAAGTTTGCTTTATCCTTGATTTTCTTGCGTTTTACGGTTTTGAGAATCACATGATAGTTCCATCTGGAGAGGTTACGGCATCTCGGCTAATTGGGGCTGGGCCGCCCTGACAGCCATGCATGACATAAGAGTGAATGAGGATATGGCATGGTACGATTGGGTTGGGTCATACCAGGATCAACTTTGCGAGTCTGAGTAATTAGAAGAACAAATATCATAACATGTTCATTAGAACATTTATACCAATATTATGTAGTGACCTTATACCATTTCTGGTTTTGACAGCAATTGGTTGCTAAATGACCTCGCACTTCCTTTCATGCCTCAGTCGTTTATTGCTTTTATGTTCGGTACTTACTAATCTAGAATGGAGAACTTATTGGGAAAGATTGACATCTGAAATCAGTATTTGGATGTTTTTACGTCTTAATCTGTCTATACGCTCATGTTTCATTATCATGATATCAATGGTTGACTCTATCTTATTGTAATGCTGAATCTCTTGGATACGTAACTTACACTGGGAAAGATTTATTTGGAATTAATTTGCTTTTTCAAATCTTATGTGCCAGAGAAATTTCCTTTTGTGCAGGGGATCCTGATTTGAAGAGTCATAATGTCGGGACATTCGAATAAGTGTTCGTGCATATCGTAATTTTCTATATGCTTCTTTTCTTAAGCATTAGAAGACGGTCTTAGTTAGCCATCAAATATCTTGTAGATATGTTCTCGTGACACTCTGATATTTCTACTTCATGCATCATGTCAAAGCTCCTGGTGCTCCTGCAATTAGCAAGGGATATTTTAAACATGACTATCAGGAATAACCTTTACTGAAGTATAGGTAAGGGCATATTTCTCGTATATGTTCATCCACGCTTGATATTTCCTCGTTCTCCTATGTTACTCTCCGGTGTCGATGTTATGATCACTGTCAGTTGATCAAGAACTCTATGTGCTTTTTTATGTTACACTTGAACTCATAGCTTCTTGTGCAAGATGCTTATGAGGCTGGATCGGTTGGTTTGGCTGTTGATTGCAATTTACTAGTTCTTAAGAGCATTTCATGAGTGGAAGCAAAATGAGGGAGTAATTGGAGTTAACAAGCATTCCAGGTCTCTTTTTCTTGCAGATTCCAGGTGCAAAATCTTTCCAGGACTAAATGTATGATCGGCAAATGCTTGTAGCGACTTCAATATGACTGGTGCAGATTACTGCGTCTTTCATAGGTAACATCGGTATTTTCTTCTTTGTGGTGGTTCACGAGTGTATTTTTGTTGTTCATTATTGAATAGAGCACAAAGTTATTCAACTTCTGAACCAATATACATCATGGTGAAAAACGAAATCAGAAGCAAGCATCGGCCTTGAAAGCATTAGTTCAGCTGAGTTTTTTGTACACCTCTCTAAGAAACCTATGCTCTTTCCGGCAACTCAGAAATCTTTGATAGATGATGGTGCCATCGTAAGTAGTTAGAAAGGTTTGATTTTGCTGCAGTCTGCATAACAGGAGAGTGTTTTCTATGTACAGATTTGTTATATTTGCTAATTGTTTATCAAGTCTTTGTCTTTCCTTCGAGTGAAACCTTCACAGTCAGCACTAAGCTGTTCTGAATCGTTTTTGCTGATTCAGTTGAGGGTTCCTCATGATCCATCGAAAGGAAAAAGTATTGACGACAACTTTCTTGCATCCTTCTGATTGAGATCCGTGTCAAGATATATATTTTGTGGACTTTCTATCATAAGTTAGGACTTTTGATAAAATTGATTCCTCATATAATCCGAGCTCACTTCATGGGGACAATGTATGGCTTGTCATGGCTAGTTTTTTTCTCAACATTTATGCGCTGCACTACGAGTTGGTTACTGGAGGGGAGATTACTGGAAGGTAGTATCATCGATTACTTGTCCTCTTCAGCAGGATGCAAGTGAAGGTTCGGGAAAGATTTTGGTAAAACTGTATGGATATCGGATGAGATGCTAGGAAATGAGATTGGGGTAGTTCATCTGTTTCCTTATCCTGCAACTGACCAAGTATTACTCGACCATCGTGATAAGCATTGATTGAGGAAGAAGCCTTCTCAGTTCAGCATTGTTCTGGTTCCTGCATGCCTATGTCCAAGATAAGCATTGATTTGTCGATTGAGATATTCATATCAGGGTATGAAAATATAACTGTTGTGTGACGCTGTGTCCATTATCACTGGACTCTGCATAATCTTCATACTTCTCTCTACCGAGGAAAAGTTATCAATCACTAATCATCCTTGTGAGTCTTGCGTGTTTTGGGAACACTACATCGTGATCACTCTATGTGATCAGATAATGCTCAATTTGAAATTGTTGCACCAAAGTTTTTCTCGTAGCTCGATCTGCTTATGTTACGTGATACGGACGACTTATTTGGAATGGAGGAATGTTTTGTTCGAGTGTGCATCGTGATGATGGGGTTAGGTTGGGGTTGAGGGCCACAGGCAAAATATAGGTCGGAAATCTGAGCGGGGTCCTCTGGGGTTTTTGGGCGGTTCTGATTTGACCATAACAATATATAACATCAACTATTCTTTACTTCCTTTTCAGGATTTAAGGGATGTGTCTTGCCGCATCACTTCAAAATCCAACAATTACTATTCAAACAATTGAGATAAAAGATTGAGATTATATTATTTTATTTTAATTTTAATTATTTATTTATATGTTTAAATTTTATCCATTAAATTATCATTTGATATACGGTATGTCAAGATACATATTCTCATCTCTTTTTGTTTTAATCATAAAACTTAGTAAAACAACAAGACTGTGAATATTCATGATGCCAATATATGTCGGGCATGGATCTCCTAGCAAAAACAACAGCATACAACCCCCTCCACAAATAAAATAAAAAAAATGAAAAATCTGAAAAAATAAATTGAAGCCTATTAAAGAAAATAAAACCCTAAAAAATTTAGGAGGTGGTTTCTGATTAAATTTAGGGATTATTATTGTCAAGGTTGGTTTTGATACTGTCAATATTATTGCACTCAACTTTTTTTGGGATAAAAGGTTCCTCTCTCACACGCTATCTTGTTAGTATAAAAAACGGTCTTGACAACATCGATTCCAAAAATTTATTTTGACCGCTGTTGTCATTGTACATTTCAGAATCACCAATACTGTTTGACGGTTTCATATTGCATTCTTACTGAGATCGGTTTATTTCACTTTCAAATTATTGTTAACAATTGTTCATTAATCTATAATGACGACGATATGTTTCACATTGTAAAACAGAAGAGTCGACAATGTTCCTCCAAATCTTTCAATATATATTCATGCTCTGTTTCCTAAATGCTAGAAAGTTGCGTGTGAGTTTGAGACATTGAGAAGCTTCGACAAAGAAGAAAAGCATCATTTGACTTGGAATCGTTAGGCAGATGCTTTGTACCGTGGTAGTTAGAAGAACAAGTCCCAATGCCATGTAGGTAAGAACTTTTAAACTATTAGTGATATTAATTAAAGAAGATACGTGGTTGTTCAAAACAGAAACATTCGTGGTTGTGGAGATAATCAAGTCATTGTTGTAAATGACATATTAGTGACGGTCTATTTAATATAATCATCATTTTTGGATAATCTCTTAAAACTTTCTTATTGATTATAGATTTTTCGTGGATTCTATCTGATATGATGATAAATATTTGAAAGAACATCCAATCCTCCACAAACTATCCTACATCCCGCTACCATGTTTTAGATGAAAATAGTTGAGATTTGTTGATGTATTTGAAAGAACTTAAATTTCAATCTCAAGGCAATTGAAGTTAAATTATGTCACATGCAAAACAATTGGTGAAAATGAGTGTACTAGTTACAGGAATCCAAATTACTTCACAGCCATGAAAATCATGCATCACCCTATGCTACTACATGTATTGACAAATTATGTACAGTAAATCATTGTTTGTTTATTGATGACACGACAGCCTGATAAGATATCACTGGATTATGATGATAAAATAATGTAGAGCTGTATGTAAAATCTTCAATGATTACTGTTGCTCATGGAGTACAAAATGAATTTCCTAACACCTGATCCCATTTTACTATGCTACTACATCTTCAATTCAAAAAATGAATTTTTTGATGTCTTTTGAAACTGGACGTATTTCAAAGTTGTTTTAAAATGATCAAAAATTATTTTAATAATGATAAATTAAGTTATGAATTTTAATCTTATGTTGAAAAATAATTTTTTCACATTATTAAGAATAAAAATAAAATATATCGAAATTCATGTCATTTTATTTTTTATTTTATTTGTTGGACAAAGCGTGTACAAATTGCTGCTGTGGCCTTGTCTTTGGGATTTCAAATGAAGGCTCTACCTTGGTCC
>LIEC01007089.1:0-12003 GCA_001925005.1 Drosera capensis
ACTCAAATGACTTGAATATATAAGAAACTATGAAAAGAACCTTTAAATGAGTTTAAAACACTCAAAAACACTACAAAAGGCTAAAAACAACATAAAAACTATGAAAATTCCCTTGAAATAAGGTTAAAACACTCAAAACCCCTTCAAAACGCTAGAAACAACATAAAAACAACTCTAATGACTTGAAAATGTAATAAACTATGAAAAAACCCTATAAATCAGCTTAAAACACTCAAAAAGGCTTAAAAAATGCTAAAAACAACATAAAAAGTATGAAAAGACCCTTGAAATGAGCTTAAAACACTCAAAACCCCTTGAAAAGGCTAGAAACAACATAAAAACAACTCCAATGACTTGTAAACGTAAGAAACTATGGAAAGACCTTTTAAATGAGCTTAAAACACTCGAAAACACTTCAAAAAGCTAAAAACAACATAAAAAAAAATGAAAAGACCCTTGAAATGAGCTTAAAACACTCAAAACCGCTTGAAAAGGCTAGAAAGAACATAAAAACAACTCAAATGACTTTGAAAACATAAGAAACTATGAAAAGATCCTTTAAATGAGCTTAAAACACTCAAATGACTTGAATATATAAGAAACTATGAAAAGAACCTTTAAATGAGTTTAAAACACTCAAAACCCCTTGAAATGGCTAGAAACAGCATAAAAACAATTCAAAAGGCTTAAAAAAAGATAAAAAAAAACCTATGAAAAGACCCTTTAAATGAGCTTAAAACACTCAAACCCCCTTGAAAAGGCTAACAACAACATAAAAACAACTCTAATGACTTGAAAACGTAAGAAAGAATGAAAATACCCTTTTAATGTGCTTAAAACAATCAAAAACACTTGAAAACACTAATAGCAGCATAAAGACTATGAAAAGACCATTAAAATGAACTTAAAACACTCAAAACCCCTTGAATGGGATAGAAACAACATAAAAAGATCTCAAATGACTTGAAAACGTATGAAACTATGAAGAGACCCTTTAAATGGGTTTCAAACACTCAAAAACACTTCCAAAAGGTTAAAAACAACATAAAAACTATGAAAAGACCCTTTAAATGAGCTTAAAACACTCAAAAACACTTCACAAGGCCTAAAACAAGATAAAAACTATGAAAAGAACCTTGGAATGAGCTTAAAACACTCAAAACGCTTGAAAAAGCTAGAAACAACATAAAAACAACTCTAATGACTTAAAAACGTAAGAAACTATGAAAGGAATCTTTAAATGAGTTTAATACACTCCAAAACACTTCAAAAAGGTTTAAAAGAACATAAAAACTATGAAAAGACACTTGAAATGAAAACACTTTAATGACTTGAAAACACTCAAAATCCCTTGAAAAGGTTAGGAACAAAATGAAAACAACTCCAATCACATGAAAACTTAAGAAACTATGAAAAAACCCTTTAAATTATCTTAAAACACTCAAAAACACTTCAAAAGGCTAAAAACAAGATAAAAACAATGAAAAGACCCTTGAAATGAGCTTGAAACACTCAAAACCCCTTGAAAAGGCTAAAAACAACATCAAAACAACTCTAATGACTTGAAAACGTAAGAAACTATGAAAACACCCTTTAAATGAGCTTAAAACACTCAAAACCCGATGAAAAAGGCTAGTAGAAACAACATTAAAACAACTCTAATGATTTGAAAACGTAAGAAACTATGAGAAGACCCTTTGAATGAGCTTAAAACACTAAAAAACACTTCAGAAAGCTTAAAGCAAGATAAAAACTATGACAAGACAATGGGAATGAGCTTAAAACACTCAAAACCCCTTGAAAAGGCTAGAAACAACATAAAAATAACTCTAATGATTTGAAAACGTAAGAAACTATGAAGAAACCCTTTAAAAGAGTTTCAATAACTCAAAAACACTTCAAAAGGTTAAAAACAACATAAACATTATGAAAACACCCTTCAAATGAGCTTAAAACACTCAAAACCTCTTGAAAAGGCTAGAAACATCATAAAAACAACTTCAATGACTTGAAAACGTAAAAAACTATGAAAATACTCTTTAAATAAGCTTTAAACACTCAAAAACACTTCAAAAGGCTAAAAACAACATAAAACTATGAAAAGACCCCTGAAATGAGCTTAAAACACTCCCAACCCCTTGAAAAGGCAAGAAACAATAAAAAAAAAACTCCAATGACTTGAAAAAGTAAGAAACTATGAAAAGACCCTTTAAATGAGCTTAAAACACTCAAAAACACTTCACAAGGCTTAAAACAAGATAAAAACTATGAAAAGAACCTTGGAATGAGCTTAAAACACTCAAAACCCCTTGAAAAGGCTAGAAACAACATAAAAACAACTCTAATGACTTGAAAATGTAAGAAACTATGAAAAGACCCTTTAAATGAGCTTAAAACACTCAAAAACACTTCACAAGGCTTAAAACAAGATAAAAACTATGAAAAGAACCTTGGAATGAGCTTAAAACACTCAAAACCCCTTGAAAAGGCTAGAAACAACATAAAAACAACTCTAATGACTTGAAAATGTAAGAAACTATGAAAAGACCCTTTAAATGAGCAATATACACTCCAAAACACTTCAAACGGCTTAAAACAAGATAAAAACTATGAAAAAACTCTTGAAATGAACTTAAAACACTCAAAATCCCTTGAAAAGGCTAGAAACAACATAAAAGCAACTCTAATGACTTGAAATCGTAATAAACCATGAATAGACCCTTTAAATTTAGTTTCAAACACTCAAAAACATTTCAAAACGTTAAAAACACCCAAAACCCCTTGAAGAGGCTGAAAACAACATGAAAACAACACCAATGACTTGAAAACATAAGAAACTATGAAAAGACCCTTTAAATAAGCTTAAAACACTCAAAAACACTTCAAAAGCCTTAAAATAAGATAAAAACTATGAAAAGACTCTTGAAATGAGCTTAAAACACTCAAAACCCCTTCAAAAGGCTATAAACAACATGAAAACAACACCAATGACTTGAATACGTAAGAAACTATGAAAAGACCCTTTAAATGAGCTCAAAACACTAAAAACCACATCAAAAGGCTTAAAACAAGATAAAAAGTATGAAAAGACCCTTTAAATGAGATTAAAACACTCCAATGACTTGAAAACGTAAGAAACAATGAAAAGACCCCTTTAACGGCGCTTAAAACACCTAAAAATGCTTCAAAAGGCTAAAAACAACATAAAAACAACTTTAATTACTTGAAAATGTAAGAAACTATGAAAAGACCCTTTAAAGGAGCATAAATCACTCAAAAACACTTCAAAAAGCTAAAAACAACATAAAAACTATGAAAAGACCCTTGAAATGAACTTAAGGCACTCATAACCCCTTGAAAAAGGCTACAAACAACATAAAAACCACTCTAAGACTTGAAAACGTAAGAAACTATGAAAAGGCCCATTAAATGAGCTTAAACCACTCAAAAACACTTCAAACGGCTTAAAACAAGATAAAATAACCACAAATGACTTGAAAACGTAAGAAACTATGAAAAGACCCTTTAATTGAGTTTCAAATACTCACAAGCACTTCAAAAAGCTAAAAACAACATAAAAAATATGAAAAGACCCGTGAAATGAGCTAAAAACACTCAAAACCCCATGAAAAGGTAAGAAACTATGAAAAGACCCTTTAAATGAGCTTAAAACACAAAAAAAAAACACTTCAAAAGGCTTAAAACAAGATAGAAAAAAGTATGAAAAGACCCTTTAAATGAGCTTAAAACACTCAAAACCCCTTGAAAAGGCTAAAAACAACATGAAAACAACACCAATTATTTGAAAACGTAAGAAACTATGAAAAGACCGTTTACTGAGATTGAAACACTCCAAAACACTTCAAAAGGCTTAAAACAAGATAAAAACTATGAAAGGACCTTTGAAATGAGCTTAAAACACTAAAAACACCTAGAAAAAGACTCCAATGACTTGAAAACGTAAGAAACAATGAAAAGACCCTTGCAAGGAGCTTAAAACACTAAAAAATGCTTCAAAAGGCTAAAAACAACATAAAAACAACTTTAATTACTTCAAAACATAAGAAACTATGAAAAGACCCTTTAAATGAGCTTAAAAGACTCAAAAACACTTCAAAAAGCTAAAAACAATATAAAAACAACTCTAATGACTAGAAAACGTAAGAAACAATGAAAAGACCCTTTAAATGAGCTTAAAACACTAAAAAAACACGTGAAAAGGCTTTAAACAAGATAAAAACTAAGAAAAGACTCTTGAAATGTGCTTAAAACACTCAAAACCCCTTGAAAAGGCTAGAAAGAACATAAAAACAACACCACTAACTTGAAAACGTAAGAAACTATGAAAAGACCCATTAAATGAGTTTAAAACACACAAAAACACTTCAATAGGCTTAAAACAAGATAAATACTATGAAAAGACCCTTTAAATGAGGTTAAAACACTCAAAACACCTTGAAAACGCTTAAAACAACATAAAAACAACTCAAATGACTTTAAAACAGAAGAAACTATGAAAAGACCCCTTAAATGATCTTAAAACACTCAAAAACACTTCAAAAGGCTTTAAACAACATAAAAAACTAAGAAAAGACTTTTGAAATGTGTTAAAACACTCAAAACCCCTTGAAAAGGCTGGAAACAACATAAAAACAACTCTAATGACTTGAGAATGTAAGAAACTATGAAAAGACCCTTTAAAGGAGCTTAAAACACAAAAAAACGCTTCAAAAGGCTAAAAACAACATAAAACCAACTGTAATGATTTGAAAAACGTAAGAAACTATGAAAAGACCCTTCAAATGAGCTTAAAACACTAAAAAACGCTTCAAAAGGCTTAAAACAACATAAAAACACTTCAAAAAGCTAAAAAGAATATAAAAACAACACCAATGACTTGAAAACGTAAGAAACTATGAAAAGACCCTTCAAATGAGTTTCAAATACTCAAGAATACTTCAAAAGGCTAAAAACAACATAAACAATATAAAACAACCTGTGAAATGAGTTTAAAACTCTCAAAACCCCTTGAAAAGGCTAGAAACAACATAAAAAACACTCTAATGACTTAAAAAAAAAGAAATTATGAAAAGACAATTTAAATGAGTTTTAAACACTCAAAAACACTTCAAAAGGTTAAAAACAACATAACAACTATGAAAAGACCCTTGGAATGAGCTTAAAACACTCAAAACCCCTTGTAAAAGTCTAAAAACAACATAAAAAAAACTCTAATCACTTGAAAACGTACGAAACTATGAAAATACCCTTTAAATGAGTTTAAAACACTCAAAAAAGTTTCAAAAGGCTTAAAACAAAATAAAAACTATGAAAAGATTCGTGAAATGAGCTTAAAACACTCAAAATCCCTTGAAAAGGCTAGAAAGAACATGAAAACAACTCTAATGACTTGAAAACATAAGAAACTATGAAAAGACCCTTTAAATGATCTTAAAACACTCAAAAACAATTCAAAAGGCTAAAAACAACATAAAAACAACATAAATGAGCTTAAAACACTCAAAACACCTTAAAAAAACTCTAATGACTTTAAAACATAAGGATTTATGAAAAGACCTTTTAAATGAGCTTAACAAACTCCAAAACACTTCAAAAGGCTTAAAAAGAGATAAAACCCTATGAACAGACCCTTGAAATGAGCTTAAAACACACAAAACTCTTTCAAAAAGTTAAAAAAAATATGAAAACAACACCAATGACTTGAAAACGTAAGAAACTATGAAAAGACCATTTTATTGAGTTTCAAACACTCAAAAACACTTCAAAAGGTTTAAAACAAGATAAAAACTATGAGCAGACCCTTGAAATGGCTACAACAACATAAAAACAACTCTAATGACTTGAAAACGTAACAAACTATGAAAAAACCCTTTAAATGAGCTTAAAACACTCAAAAACACTTCAAAAGGCCAAAAACAACATAAAAATAATGAAAAGTCTCTGAAATAAGCTTAAAACACTCAAAAAACCTAGAAAAGGCTAGAAACAACATAAACACAACTCTAATGACTTTAAAACATAAGGAACTATGAAAAGACCCTTTAAATGAGCATAAAACACTCAAAAACACTTCAAAAGGTTGTAAACGAGATAAAAACTAAGAAAAGACTCATGAAATATGCTTAAAACACTCAAAACCCCTTGAAAAGTCTAGAAACAACATAAAAACAACTCTAATGACTTGGAAACGTAAGAAACAATGAAAAGACCATTTAAATGAGCTTAAAACACTCCAAAACACATCAAAAGGCTTAAACCAAGATAAAAACCATGAAAGGACCCTTGAAATGAGCTTAAAACACTCAAAACCCCTTAAAAAGGCTAAAAACAACATGAAAACAGCTCCAATGACTTGAAATCGTAACAAACTATGAAAAAACCCTTGAAAAGGCTAGAAACAACATGAAAACAACACCAAAAACTTGAAAACGTAAGAAACTATGAAAAGACCCATTAAATGAGCTTCAAACCACACAAAAACACTTCAATAGGCTGAAAACAAGATAGAAACTATGAAAAGAACCTTTAAATGAGTTTAAAACACTCAAAACACCTTCAAAAAGCTAAAAACAATATAAAAACAACTCAAATGACATTAAAACATAAGAAACTATGAAACGACCCTTTAAATGAGCTTAAAACTCTCAAAAACACTTCAAAAGGCTTTAAACAAGATAAAAACTATGAAAAGACTCTTGAAATGTGCTTAAAACACTCAAAACTCCTTAAAAAGGAAAAAAAACAACATGAAAACAACTCCAATGACTTGAAAACGTAAGAAACTATGAAAAGACCCTTTAAATGAGCTTAAAACACTAAAAAACGCTTCAAAAGGCTAAACATAACATAAAAACAACAATAATGACTTGAAAATGTAAGAAACTATGAAAAGACCCTTTAAATGAGCTTAAAACACTCCAAAACACTTCAAAACGCTAGAAACAAGATAAAAACTATGAAACGACCATTGAAGCGAGCTTAAGACAGTCATAACCCCTTTAAAAAGGCTAGAAACAAGATAAAAACAACTCTAACGACTTGTAAACGTAAGAAACAATGAAAAGATCCTTTAAATGAGCTAGAAACACTCAAAACCCCTTGAAAGGCTAGAAACAACATGAAAACAACTTTAATGACATAAAAACATAAGCAATTATGAAAAGACCCTTTAAATGAGTTTTAAACACTCAAAAACACTTCAAAAGGTTAAACACAACATAACAACTATGAATAGACCCTTGGAATGAGCTTAAAACACTCAAAATCTCTTACAAAGGGCCAGAAACAACATAAAAACAACTCTAATAACTTGAAAACGTAAGAAACTATGAAAATAAGTTTAAAACACTCAAAAACACTTCAATAGGCTTAAAACAAAATAAAAACTATGAAACGACCCGTGAAATGAGCTTAAAACACTAAAAACCCCGTGAAAAGGCTAGAAAAAACACGAAAACAACTCCAATGACTTGAAAACATAAGAAACTATAAAAAGACCCTTTAAATGAGTTAAAACACTCAAAAACACTTCAAAAGGCTAAAAACAACATAAAAACAATGAAAAGTCCCTATAAATGAGCTTAAAACACTCAAAACACCTTGAAAACGCTAAAAACAACATAAAAACAACTCAAATGACTTTAAAACAAAAGAAACTATGAAAAGACCCTTGAAATGAGCTTAACACACTCCAAAACACTTCAAAAGGCTTAAAACGAGATAAAAACTATGAACTGACCCTTGAAATGAGCTTAAAACACTCAAAACCCCTTCAAAAAGCTAAAAAAACATGAAACCAACACCAATGACTTGAAAACATAAGAAACTATGAAAAGACCATTTTATTCAGTTTCAAACACTCAAAAACACTTCAAAAGTTTAAAACAAGATAAAAACTATGAACAGACCCCTGAAATGAACTTAAAACAACATGAAAACTACTCCAATGAAAAGGCGAAAAACGTTAAAAGGCGAAAACCAACATAAAAACTATGAAAAGACCCTTGAAATGAGTTTAAAACACTCAAAACCCCTTGAAATGGCTACAAACAACATAAAAACAACTCTAATGACCTGAAAACGTAAGAAACTAAGAAAAGACCCTTTAAAATAGCTTAAAACACACAAAAACACTTCAAAAGGCTTAAAACAAGATAAAAACTATGAAAAGACTCTTGAAATGAGCGTAAAATACTCAAAACCCCTTGAAAAGGATAGAATTAATATAAAAACAACATGAAAACCACGCCAATGGCTTGAAAACTTAAGAAACTATGAAAAGACAAAAAACAACATGAAAACAATACCAATGACTTGAAAACGTAAGAAACTATGAAAAGATCATTTCATTGAGTTTCAAACACTCAAAAACACTTTAAAAGGTTTAAAACAAGATAAAAACTATTAAATGACCCATGAAATGAGCTTAAAACAACATGAAAACAACTGCAATGCTTTGAAAACTTAAGAAACTATGAAAAGACCCTTTAAATGAGCTTAAAACACACCAAACCCCTTGAAGAGGCTAGAAACAACATTAAAACAACTCTAATGACTTGAAAACATAAGAAACTATGAAAAGCCCCTTTAAATGAGCTTATAACACTCCAAAACACTTCAAAAGGCTTAACACAAGATAAAAACTATGAAAAGACCTTTTAAATGACCTTATAACACACCAAAACACTTCAAAACATAAGAAACTATGAAAAGACCCTTGAAATGACCTTATAACACTCCAAAACACTTCAAAAGGCTTCACACAAGATAAAAACTATGAAAAGACCCTTTAAATGAGCATAAAACACTCAAAACCCCTTGAAGAGGCTAGAAACAACATTAAAACAACTCTAATGACTTGAAAACGTAAGAAACTATGAAAAAACCCTTTAAATGAGCTTAAAAAACTCAAAAACACTTCAAAAAGCTAAAAATAACATAAAAACTAAGAAAAGACCCTTGCAATAAGGTTAAAACACTCAAAACCAATTGAAAAGGCTAGAAAAAACATAAAAACAACTCTAACGACTTGAAAACGTAAGAAACTGTGAAAAAACCCTTAAAATGAGCCTAAAACACTCAAAAACACTTCAAAAGGCTTAAAACAAGAAACAACTATGAAAAGACCCTTTAAACGAGCTTAAAACACTCAAAACCCCTGGAAAAGGCTAGAAACAACATTAAAACAACTCTAATGACTTGAAAACTTAAGAAACTTTGAAACGACCTTTTAAATGGGCTTAAAACACTCCAAAACACTTCAAAAGGCTTAAAACAAGATAAGAACTATGAAAAGGTCCTTGAAATGAGCTTAAAACACTCAAAATCCGTTAAAAAGGCAAAAAACAACATCAAAAAACTCCAATGACTTGAAAACGTAAGAAACTATGAAAAGACCCATTAAAAAACTCCAAAACACTTCAAAAGGCTAAAAACAATATACAAACTATGAAAAGACCCTTGAAATGAGTTTAAAACACTCAAAACCCCTTGAAAAGGGTAGAAACAACATAAAAACAACTCAATCGACTTGAAAACGTAAGAAACTATGAAAAAACCCTTTAAATGAGCTTAAAACATCCAAATGACTTGAAAACGTAAGAAACTATGAAAAGACCCTTTAAATGAGCTTAAAACACTCAAAACCCCTTGAAAAGGCTAGAAACAACTTTAAAACAACTCTAATGACTTGAAAACGTAGGAAACTATGAAAAGACCCTTGAAATGAGCTTAAACACTCAAAAACACTTCACAAGGCTGAAAACAAGATAAAAACTATGAAAAGACCCTTGAAATGAGCTTAAAACACTCAAAACCCCTTGAAAAGGTTAGAAACAACATAAAAACAACTAAAATGACTTGAAAACGTAAGAAACTATGAAAATACCCTTTAAATGAGTTTAAAACACTCAAAAACACTTCAATAGGCTAAAAAAGAGATAAAACTATGAAAAGAACCTTTAAATGAGGGTAAAACACTCAAAACCCCTTGAAAAGGCTAAAAACAATATGAAAACAACTTCAATGACTTGAAAACTTAAGAAACTATGAAAAGACCCTTTAAATGAGCTTAAAACACTCAAAACCCCTTGAAAAGACTAAAAACAACATGAAAACAACACCAATGACTTGAAAATGTAAGAAACTATGAAAAGACCATTTAATTGAGTTTCAAACACTCAAAAACACATCAAAAGGTTTAAAACAAGATAAAAACTATGAAAAGACCCTTGAAATGAGCTTAAAACAACATGAAAACAACTACAATGACTTGAAAACGTAAGAAACTACAAAAAGACCTTTTAAATGAGCGTAAAACACTCAAAACCCCTTGAAAAGGCTAGAAACAACATAAAAACAACTCTAATGACTTGAAAACATAAGAAACTATGAAAAGACCCTTGAAATGACCTTATAACACTCCAAAACACTTCAAAAGGCTTAAAACAAGATAAAAACTATGAAAAGATCCTTGAAATTAGCTTAAAACACTCAAAACCTATTGAAAAGGCTACAAACAAAATGAAAACAACTCCAACGACTTGAAGACATAAGAAACTATGGAAAGACCCTTTAAATGAGCTTAAAACACTCAAAAAGACTTCCAAAGGCTAAAAATAACATAAAAACTATGAAAAAACCCTCGGAATAAGGTTAAAACAACTCTAATGACTTTAAAACATAAGGAACTATGTAAGACCCTTTAAATGTGCTTAATACACTCCAAAACACTTCAAAAGGCTAAAAACAACATAAAAACTATGAAAAGACCCTTGAAATGAGCTTAAAACACTCAAAACCCCTTGAAAAAGCTAGAAACAACATAAAAACAACTCTAATGACTTGAAAACGTAAGAAACTATGAAAAGACCCTTTAAATGAGCTTAAAACACTCAAAAACACTTCAAAAGGCTAAAAACAACATAAAAACTATGAAAAGACTCTTGAAATGAGGTTAAGACACTCAAAACCTCTTGAAAAAGCTACAAACAGCATGAAAACAACTCCAATGACTTGAAGACATAAGAAACTATGGAAAGACCCTTTAAATGAGCTTAAAACACTCAAAAACACTTCCAAAGGCAAAAAATAACATAAAAACTATGAAAAGACCCTCGGACTAAGGTTAAAACAATTCTAATGAATTTGAAACATAAGGAACTATGAAAGACCCTTTAAATGTGCTTAATACACTCCAAAACACTTCAAAAGGCTTAAAACAACATAAAAACAACTCTAATGACTTGAAAACGTAAGAAACTATGAAAAGACCCTTTAAATGACCTTAAAACACAAAAAAACACTTCAAACTGCTTAAAACAAGATAAAAACTATGAAAAGACCCTTTAAATGAGCTAAAAACACTCAAAACCCCCTTGAAAAGACTGAAAACAACATTAAAACAACTCTAATGACTTGAAAACGTAAGAAACTATGTTTTAAATGAGCTTAAAACACTCAAAAACACTTCACAAGGCTTAAAACAAGATAAAAACTTTGAAAAGACCCTTGAATTGAGCTCAAAATACTCAAAGTCCCTTGAAAAGGATAGAAACAACAAAAAAACAACTCAAATGACTCGAAAACGTAAGAAACTATGACTTTACCCTTTAAATGAGCTTAGAATAGTCTAAAACACTTCAAAAGGCTTAAAACAAGATACAAACTATGAAAAGGTCCTTGAAATGAGTTTAAAACACTCAAAACCCGTTCAAAAGGTTAAAAACAACATGAAAACAACTCTAATGACTTGAAAACATAAGAAACTATGAAAAGACCCTTTAAATGAGCTTAAAACACTCCAAAACACTTCAAAAGGCTTAAAACAAGATAAAAACTATGAAAACACTCTTGAAATAAGCTTAAAACACTCAAAACCCCTTCAAAAGGCTAAAAACAACACCAATGACTTGAAAACGTAAGAAACTATGAAAAGACCCTTTAAATGAGCTTAAAACACTCCAAAACACTTCAAAAGGCTTA
>LIEC01007094.1:0-30447 GCA_001925005.1 Drosera capensis
CACCAGAAGTGGTAATTGACGAGGACGCGGGCGTGGAGGTATTCGTAGTCGTGGAAGATTCCATGATCGAAGTTATAATCCGATTGCTAGTGTGAGTCATTAGAAGAGGTAAGATGACAATCAGACATAAAAGAGGGAAAAAGCTCCATATAATAGACCCGGGGAGAGTGCAAAAAAAAAAGTGTTATATTTGTGGGATATAAAGTCATTGGTTTAGATCTTGTAAAACTTGCAAACACTTTGTTGATCTTTATCAAAACTCCATTAAAGATAAAAGATAAAAAGATGGAAACAAATTTCAGAGAAAAACAATCAAATGCAACATTAAAAGTTGAAAGAAGACATGCATGATACCATTTTATCGAAGCATAAATCAAAACCATGAAAGATCTAAGTGGGTCAAATGATGGATGAATTGGATCATAAATGTCTTCTTGAATCCTTTCAAGAAATAAAGATAACGCGGAAGGTAATTTTAATGGAAAAGGTCTTATGATTAACTTGTCTTGTGAACAAAGAATACAAGGATGACTGTTATTTATCAAAAATATCTTTTTGATTCTTACGAGGATGATCTCCATTGTAAACAAAAATTAGGTATTGATTAATCATTTTGAGTCCTATCAATAGAGTTCATTTGTAATGTGTTATGTACAAATTTCTAAAAGAAGAAAACCTCTCTTTCTCTTTTTCAATAATTTAGTAATTTTGTTAATTTCGATATTTTTCGTCTGACGAAATCAAACTAAATATAATAACCAATCAATTTAATCGATGAAAACATTTGTTCTATAACATGGAGATGTATTTGTTCGACAAAATCAATTCAGTCACTGTTGAAATATAAAATGGTCTTTTTTTTCATCAAAGCATGTTCATCATGTGGTTTATCAGACATGAAATTCTCAAATAAAAAGATATCTATTTTATTTTTATCAGTATAATGAAAATTAGTGACAAATATGGAACCCCATATAGTAGCATTAGTTCATAATATAGAGTTTGAGATTGAATGGATATTTAATGGTCTTAAGAAATATGGAACCTCATATAGTAGTTTAATTCAAGTTATTTGACTTTCATAAACACAAGTCCTTCACTTGATATAAAACAAAAATGAATATAGCTTTATATATTTAAATAAATTATGTCGATCAGATAGACTCTTGCTAAACACCACCGATATCTTGAATTGAAATTTTTAGTGTTGTTTTGGCTCTAATACCGCATCCTTCTATTTTCGAATTATAATTTTCCTCAGTGAATTCCATTTTCGAATAGTTTTGTGTTTAGTTATTATATGATTTATTTTGTTAAAGATATATCATAGAAGGGTTGGTTGTAAGGTTTATTTCTCATGTTGATTTAATATCATTAGGTTGTGAAGATTCATGAATAAATATGTAATCATTGTGAGTTTGGTATGCTTAATATGAAGAATGATTAAATTTATTTTATATATAAATAGATATCTTAGAGCACTTGTAGTAGATTTTCCATATTTTTTATTTTTTCCCTTTATTTTTTACTATTTATTATATATAATATTATAATAAATTCACACTAAAAATATATAATTTTATTGAATTTTTTTATCTTATATTTTAACCTACGTTCGAAACACACTTTTTCAAAATCTAATAGAGCTGCTCCGACATAATCACAAAGCTCAGATTTTTCTCAGCGTCAAGAATCCCAAGAGGTTACTCGACCTATTCATCCCCCCGCGGGGGAAGGAAAGGAGAGGGAAAGAAACAATCCACACACACAACACCAAACCCTAACCCCTAAAATCCCCGACGACGACGACGGCGAAGGCGCCGGAGATCGGAGATCAATGAAGAGCACTCGTTCTTCCCCATCGTCGGAGCTCGGTGGTGGTCGATGGCCAGGTTGCAGATGAGGTGGGAACCACGACACTACAAGCGCAAGGATCATCGTCCGCCGCTAGGGTTAAAGAATCTCGGCAACTCCTGTTACCTCAATTCCGTCCTCCAGTGCCTCACCTTCACCCCTCCTCTTGCCAATTTCTGCCTCCGATACCAACACTCCATTCACTGTACGTTTCATTTCGTCTGTCTCCAACTCTAGGTTCTTCGAGTGAATTCGATCGAGTTTTGATTTCGTTTCGCTTGATTTTTTGTTCCTTTGTTGTATTCAGGTGTTTCAATGCTTTTGTGTAATCGAGTGTGTTCGAGCGAGTATTGATTTCGATGTCCTTGATTTGTTCTTCTTCTTGTTGTTCATTGCTTTTGTGTAATCGAGTGTGTTCGACCGTGTATCGATTTTGATGTGCTTGTTATGTTGTTGTTATATGTTCTTGTTGTTGGTTTCAGGTGATTCTTTGGGGGATCACTGTACGTTATGTTTACTGGAGAAACGGATCGTGAGGTCGCTGAACGTGGATTTCGTCGCGGATGCGCCGAGCAAGATTGTGAAATCTTTGAATTTGTTTGCGGAGAGTTTTGTGTTGTGGAGGCAGGAGGACGCACACGAGTTCTTGCGCTATGTGATTGATAAGTGTGATAATGTGTGTCTCAGGATCAAGAAACTGCAGGAGGAGAGAGGAGGACGGGGTGGGGGTGAGGGTGAGAATGTGGTTAGGGAGATTTTCGGAGGTGTGTTGCGGAGCCAGGTTAGGTGTACAGTGTGTGGTGCGAAGTCAAATAAGGATGATGACATGATGGATGTTAGTCTTGGGATTGCGGGTACTAATTCGGTGATGGATGCGATGCGGAAGTTTTTCCAGGCTGAGGATTTGGATGGGGAAAATAAGTACGGTTGCGAGAAGTGAGTGTCTTGTGTGTTTTTATTTTTATCCCTTGGTTGAAACTTTGTTTATCGGGTCTCTGAATGCGTGAGTTATTTGTTTGACGTGTTATTTTCAAGGTGTAAGAAGTTGGTGAAAGCCAAAAAGCAATTATATATTCTTCAAGCACCAAATGTGCTAGTACTACACCTAAAGGTAGTTGCCTTGCTGTTTCTGTTTACGGTTGCTTTGTTATGTCATGCTATTGCTTGAACATATGTGTAATATGTAGTTTGGGTTATTCATTTTGGATGTACAGAGGTTTGTGGGTGGTCAGGAGAAAATTGATAAGGACATTGCGTTTCAAGAAACTATGGTTCTTTCAAGCTTCATGAGCAAAGCAAGTCAGGTGAGTTTCTACGATTGAACTTGAAATTCATTTTACTGAGTCCACTGCTCTTTCATTCCTCGACTTACATAACCTTGAAACAAGCATAACTGAATGAAGTAATCAAACTATATTTTTCTCATGAATGTTGGCCTGTGGATGGCTCTTTTTGCCTATGGGAAAGAATATTATTATCATCTAAGCCTCAACATCTCTGCTAGCCCTGGACGGTTGCATTTTTTTTTTTCTTTCAATTTTGTGATGGTTTCATTTGCCGAATACTGAAATGTATTTTGTTATGCTTGTATTTGGTGCAAAAAATAATTTGAAGCATGTTGGACCTATGAACCTCTAAATCCAGTCCTCATTACTTCCAAAGATTGTTATCCATTTTGAAGTATTTGATGTCGACGTGTTGTACAGTTGTACTTACTTGTACCAGTGCACCAGTGGCAAATAGCTTGTCCCACCAGCCATTGTACATTTTTTCCGATGATTCCATCAAATCAAGTTGAGATATAAGTTTTCAAGTTTCTACATTGTTAAAAGGTTGGGCTCATCGCAGCTTCTCATGGGTTAAACCTTTTTTGTGGCTTGTTGACTTGTCCATGTTCATGGATAAGTTATTGTTTTACTAGGTTTACATTTGGCTCTCAATCTATGTTAGGGAAGTTGTAGCAAACTAGCAATGTGGGATTTTCTGCCTCCCTCCCTCCCTCCTAAGCAGCTTTTTTGGCTCAAGTTATAAAGTTTCCATTCATGTGTTCAAGTTTAGCATGAGAGCATGACTGGATCTCCTTATGACTGACATTCTATAGCAAATATATGTGTCCTTCCCTCTCTGGGGTTTGTGCTTGGTGTGTTTGGTCAAGCTATGAAAAATACAAAATGGGGGGTTTGGCTAACAGCTCCCATCAGCTGTTGTTCATAGAAGCGATAGAATGCAGCTTGATTGTGGTGATTATATATATATATATATATTTGTATTTGGTTCTTCTTTGTTCATCATTCACACCATTGTCGATGTAGCGGGTAGTCTACTACCAAGGTCACAGGTTCCTTTTTCTTAATGTTCTTGTGAGTGGAGTATCCCTGTGTGAGAATTTTTTTACAATTTCTTTATTGCGAGTTGTAAATTTTTTCGTTGCAGGATCCTTGTCCCGAGTACAGCCTTTGTGGCACAATTGTGCATGTTGGCAAATCGACAAATTCTGGCCACTATTTTGCATACATCAAGGTTCACTCTTTTTTTACCTGGTAGTTCTATACTCTGCTATTTGTGAGGACATCATGGGACATGCAACCGCTCAATTTGCCAGCTGATTGCATAATGTGCATTTACAGGACACTCTGGGCAAGTGGTACTGCTGCAATGATTCTGATGTTACTATCTCAACTCTGCAGAAGGTTCTGTCAGAGAAAGTTTACATTCTTTTCTTCACTCGCTCCAACAGAAAGCCGGTTCCATCCCATACGCCTACAGTTCCAAAGGAGGCGAAGCCTCGTGCCTCCAATGGTGATGGAGCAATAGGTGTGTCATCTCACCATCGCAATGGCAGTCTAACAAACGGAGTGATATCTCATAATGCTACCGGTATCAATACAATTCGTCCTCATGCATCTATCTGCCTGGTGGAACCATTAAGAGCAAATCTCTTCCATGAACCTTCTCTTAGAAAGGCCTTGTCGACGACAAAGATTGGAAAAGGCTCCGCTAGACTCCAGGAAAAATTTAGTACCCTGACAAACTCTCTCGCCAAAAGAGACTCTTTAAGCGGTAATGGAGAACTTCATGAAAATAAGACACAATCTGTGGAGAGGAACTGGAATCCTGCACATTCAAAGTATGAGGATAAAAGTAAAAAGAATGTAGCTTTATTGGTGAATGGAGATGACTCCGCTAAAAATGGGACCCGCAATTATCAACGAAATGGATGTTTGGCCGCCGGATATGTAAATAAGGTGGTTTTTCACGGTGCAGAGCCGGATGTGCCTGACGGTTCCCTTAAGGAGGAGTGCCCCACAAATATGGAAGCTCTCACTGGTTCGAGGAATTCTGGGGAGACAAATTCAGACATGATGTCGGCAGAAAATGTCCCCTTGAATGATGAATTCAAGGAATTGCAAAAACGGTAAGCCTTTCCTCGTTCATTATTTTAGTTCGATTTCTTGCGGAAAAGAAGCACGTTGACCTAATCTATTGCCTGCAAGTTCATGGGAGTAGGGCAATATTTACCTGCCTCAATCCTAATGTTGAAAATATTCGTCATTACAAAAGGTGAAATAGTTCTTATAACCCTCCTGCACATTAGTATGAGACTAGGTTATTCTCTTGGCTGCAAAAAAAAGAAAAAAGAAGAAGTATTGTATAACCTTTCCAGACAACTCAAACAGAGTTTCTGAATTTCTACAGTTTCATGTATGTATACCAATGATAAAACAAATTGTTAAAACTAAGAGGAAGAGTTGGTAAGCGATGGTTTTGTGCTTGAAGAAATCAGTGATACTTTTGATTTGCAGCGTTGATTTGAAGTTATAAACTCTAGCTGCTAGCTATGTGTTGATGATTTTTCTGTTGAGCTTTGTCTTTCTTAATTTGTCAGTTGAGTTTGACTTAATTTTTCTCTCTCTTGAAGTCTTGAGGAACATGCTTCGGTGGTGCTCCAAAAAAGTGGGTGGGCAGATGAAGCATTTGAACATATGAGATCAACAAAGAGACTGCATGTGGATGATCATGCTTTACCATTGAATGATGAGTTCAAGTAAGCGCTACTTTTCCTTGAAATTTACACTTTCTTGTCTTTCATTTAGAATGAATTGCTCCTCGAGGTTAAGAAAGAATGAAGTGCTTAATGAGTGATATGTCCTTTGCCCTTTCTTCTCCTGCTGCTCCAGAATGTGTTTTCATTTTTATTTTTTTTTAATCAAAGGGTTGCTTTCTAAAAGTTCACAGGGAATTTATGTAGTTCGTATTGGCTTAATGGACCATGCAAGCTCCACTGCAGGTTATTTTCATTCGGAAAATACACGTTTAAGATTTAAGTTTTAACGGTAAATGTGAGCGAGAAAAGTTCCAGTGAGCTGAGTGTTGGCCTGAGTTCATCTATACTTCTTTCTGGCATGCTTTGGAGTGCTAGAGAGCATTCATTTCCTCGTTGGGCAAACGTACTCTGAAGCCTAGGGAAAGTTTCAACTTGAAAGAGAATGAGGCGGTTCTCTGAGGATTCTGGCAGCACTTGATCGTGCATTAGCGAGTCCTTAGATTTCTTTGCAAGCTTCTCGAGGAACCTAGTAGTTTCAGCTATGGACTAAGGACCTTCGTGGCTATAAGTTCCGTGTTACCATTTGTTTACAGCAGTGATCCTCATGGATGTATTTGATGTCATGCTTCCTTTAGTTGATGTAATCGAGTGCTGTTCTGCAGGAGGTTACTGATTGCGGATGCCAAAAAGAACTTCATTCCGAAGATTCCTCAATCCCTGAAAGAGGACTTGGTGAAACAACTCGAAACATTTTTGCAGGCTAACCACCCCCGAAAACGGAAGGGCAGCAGCACTGACGGTTGATGGAAGTCCGTTTCCTCTGTGAAGTCTCTCAACGTTCCTGGTTCTTGCTGTGGGCATTATGCATATCAGCTGAGATATTTTGATGATGTGGGAATCTCCAATTAGATATTGATTCCCTGAGGCAAGTATATTTGATATTGCTGGTGATGAGCGCTCCTGTACTTCTGTCACCGATGTCTTGGCCGGTGTTATCCTACCATGCTCTTGTACCTTAGCGAGCCAAGAGATCCGTGTATGCAGGCGCTAGCTAAGTTGTGCCGATGACAAATTTTCTTGTTCTTTCTTGTTGATCCCGGGGAGGAGGTTAGTGAGTATTTTTGTACCTGGTATGACATCCCTATTGGCGAGAATTTTTTTAGCACTGAGATCCCATTCAAGGATCGGAATGTGGCCGGATTCACGTGAATATATGAAAGCATTGAGATTTTTCTATTGCTAACTGCTAGTTCGGTTTTGGTCTCCTTGTGGCGGTGAAGTAAGATAAAAAAAAGCATCTTCTTTTTGCTGGCTGATGTGTTTGTTACTCACCGGATTTAGATCCACGGTTTTTGGGTAAGCAACTGCACCAGTGCAGTTGTGAGGAGGACGGTTGGATTTTATTTGGTGGTTTAGGGGGGGTTTTGTTTTTTATTGGATTTTTTAGGGGTATAATTTTTTTATGAGGTTTTTGTATGATAAAAGTGGGTATGTGACTAGCCATAAATAACATTGTGTATAACTAACATTAAAATCTTTTTGATCCAATGACTCACATTAATTCAATAAGAATCAAAGGTGAAGATTAATCACAAACAACCCAAAATTGAGCCAAACTATTCGTCCCCTTCATTGTCCATATCCAACCATCCTTTTCAACTAATATTGAAAATCTCAAATCAATTTAGCATCGGGTGTTTGAATTGTCTCTTTATTTTTAATTGTGGTCTTGAATCGTCACATACTCCTTCAATTCCTAATTATTTTTAGGGTTTCAATAGGTTTAAATTCAATTTTTTTTTATGTTTCGATTAAATTTCTACATGACTCAGTATAGTATCCGCAAGAGCAACTTCATATTGGAACTTATTGAGGGCTAAAGCAAGGATAGGAACAGTGAACTATGAGATTCTGTTATTATAAACGATTGTATTTTGTCAAATTCTTCTAATTTGTCAATCGTGTGCTTTCTGTTATTTTTAGAAGTATTGGATACTAGACGGTACTCATGTCTAATAAGATATCGGTTCTCAACATGATTAATTCTTTTATGTATGTAATTCAATATAAGCGAAATGACATCTTCAAGTTTGGTTTTGTTGGCGTGAAGAACAAAGTCACACAAGGAATCACGATGGAATGAAGCTTATGACGAGCTGTGTTATTTGCACATGTAATGATTTGGCGAAATGTAACCGTTGAGAAGCAATCTAGAATTTCCAAGTATAATTGGTTGTAACTTTTATCTTTTGATGGAATGCAGAAATGATCGAATGCTTTATTGTTTGCTTTGAGAGTGTCTCCAACAATGATCATGAGCTTATTCGTTAAGGAAGTGCCTGCTATGACTTCAGCATCTTCAATTGGTTTTCCATGTACTATCCATGCCTTCAGCGAGGAACTCAATAGTAGTGAAGCTAAATTTCTCATTCATCGACATAACCAACTTGATTAACGGATTGACAACCAGCTTGACGAGGCTCCGTCTCATGAGATTCAGATACCAGATGGCTAACCGCCATGGCAACTATCATGTGAGAAGCCATTGCATCTTGGATTGACAACCAGCTTGGTAAGGCTCCGTCTCATAAGATCGCAGTGCTAACAACCACAACGTTTTGAGTCCAGATGCGTTTAGAGAAGATACGAATCCCGTGCTTTCATGTTAAGAACTAATGTCGTCGTTCAGCATCATGATGATAGTTGAAGTGTAATTGGTTGTCACTTGTATATTTTGATGTTAAACTCAGTTGCATATATTTTTGAGTTGTCTTGCAATTGCGGTAGAATTTGAGCTATGACCCATTTCTCATTACATATGAACACTAACAGCTTGCAAAAAACTTTATCTTTGGACGATCCTTAGTTTTCATCGGATCATCAGGATCTCTCACAACTAATTGAGATGGAGTCTCTCCATTTGTGAAGTATCTTGACAAGAATCTGCATTCGATGGAGCTTCTATGCATCTATTAGCCATGTGCTCCTTAGCGAAGCTATCAAGTAACTCTATTAATTTCTTCAAATCTGCATCTAAGTATTTTACCTCTTCTATAACTTTGTCAAAGTCCTTAAGGGATCAAAGCATGACAACCTTTTCGCCATTCACTAGACACTTTCCAAGTGAGAAATCCGTCCTCTTATATCTGGACTCCATAGTCATACTTAGCAACTAATGACACCCAAGTATCTTCGATTTTCTCATATGAGCGTCTGGGAATACTTTGGCAATGGCTTTCCCAATCGTTAAATCTTGATCAGTAATGATTGCCAAAGGTTTACGATCATACATACAAAATGAGAATAGTTTAAATAAGCACGAAAAAGTATCTTCAATCTCGTTCGCCAACAAAATTGCTCCAAACAAAAAAGATTGCCAATGATGATTGACTCAAACAAATGAAGCGAATGACATCTTAAATCTGTTAGTTCTATAAGCCACGTCTAATACAACCACATCATCAAATTTCATGTATGACGATCTAGACCCGTCATCCGCGCAAAAAACACTTCTTAAAGTATCATCGTTATATATATTCGTTGCAAAAAGTACGCATCATCTAAGGCTGCTTTGCGATGAAAATACCTGATTATAGCGGCACACTGCTTACCCTTGTTATATCTTCGTTGCTCTCTTACAATATATGCTACTTGTTTTGAAAACCATTCTCCTCATTACCAGTATTGGCGTTTGCTGTCCTACTAATTTGGAAGGCCCTAATCCAGCTTTACAAAGTACCGAAACTAAACTCTTGTAAGACTCAGAACGACAGAAGTTGTTGTGGGATCTATGCTTTAATACCTTGGACGGAGTACTGAGTTGATGATTGTGCATGCCATTGAACATGTCAACCACCCATTTCCCATTCTCCTTCTGTCGAGTTATTCTAAGCATTGCTTGGCATCTGGTCCTTGTGTCTCTACGACGGTTTGTATTGTTCTTCTTCACATCTTTACTTCTTTGTCTCTACGACGTTGGTTTGCGACAACCAAGACTCGGAGATTGCAGCGGCGCAACAGTTGGAAGAATCAAGCCACTTTCGCCTGGCAAATTAGCATGAACCTCGTAGCGACAAGGAACCAGGTTGCTTCTTATGCAAACAAGCTTCCCAGCAGCTCATTTGACGCGCTGGCGGAGGGAGATGCAGCCTATGAAGGTATCACTTGCTCAAGAACTGCATCAAGTCCGATTTCGAATGTTGCTAGGCTGGAAAATTAGGGAACTGAAAATAATTGTCCTCGAACCCTTGCAATACAGCCACTCAGGTACAAACTCGCTCAAGTTCAGTATGGTCCCAAGAGGACTCCAATGTGGAAGAGCAGAGACCAAAACAATAATTATTCGGAGTCTGAACATTTCAGTATCACTAAATATACTGTACAAGTTGACTAGCAAACTAATATAAGCAAAATCGACTCAGAGCTCATGGTTAGCTTTTGTTAGCTCATTGGAGGCACAACCCTAGTTACCAGGGTTTCTCTAATACAGGCATTTTCGTCTCGCAAATGTCAAGTATCCGGTGTGACCTCTCGCTTCCGCAGACGGCTTAGCCATGATGGTGGAAGGGATAGGACTTTCTGGGGCATTGGTCTCTCCAGATGGCCGTTGTCTCCTCTTGCATGGCCTCATTGAACAACCATCCTCTGAGAGACCTGATGCAGTTATCACTTCTTTAACTTCATATGCGCGAAGAAGTACCTCGAATGTCCGTATATCTATATCAGACAAAGCGACCCAATCATATTAAGACAGAGTGGGACTAAACCAAGGATGATGATTGTAATGAAGTCATAAAGATTACTAGTGAATTTTGATTTTACTGTCTCACAAGAGCGTTGTACTTGTTCAATGCATGGTGAAAAGGAACACAGAACAGCATCTCCTTTCAGCATTTCTCCAGCGGATGGAATGGCAAGCCAAGGCTGCGGCAAATCCAAGAAGACTGCATCTGCCTGCCCTGCCAACTCAGGAGGGAACCCCTGACTCTGAATATCCCCCCTCCCTCTAATTGTTATGGGTAGATAGAAGAAGACGTGGCGATTACGGCAGCTGGTGTGCGGAAAGGAGAGGTTGTTGGGGTTGTGGGGTTGTGAAGAAGGTGATAGAGGTTGTGATTACTACAGCATGATCTTGATCTTGGCTTTTCTGAGGGGAAGCGAGTTGAAATGTAGAAAGGGGTGAGAAAATTGAGGAGGCTACTGGTTGCAGAAGAAATGTATTTTCAATAAAAGACACGAGATTGCTGGTTAACTGGAATGGATAGAATTGTTTTCTATTTTCATGCGGTAACCAAGAGCTCTAGAAGAAATATTAGAATCTCTAGTATTACATCTGAGGATGGTGCCCTTCTTACTTCTGCTACTGACGTTCAAAACGAGATACTGAGGTTCTATCAGCGGTTGTTGGGAGAGTCAAAGGATAGTTTGGAGGATCTCTGTATGGATGCTATTGCTCTGGGTTCAGTACTATCTTTGGAGCAACAACAGTTGCTAAGTGCCCCTTATTCTGAAGCTGAGGTTAAGCGAGCACTATGGGATATTTATTATACGAAGGCTCCTGGGCCTGGTGGCTATTCCTCGAAGTTCTTCAAGAAGTGCTGGAATATAGTTTCGAGTGATTTCATTGCTGCCATTCTTGAGTTCTTTGAGAACGGGAGGATACTTAAGCAAGTAAATGCCACTGCCATCTGCTTGATACCTAAATCTCTCCTTGCTTCCTTGGTAGCACATTACAGGCCGATATCCTGCTGTTCAGTGATTTATAAGGTGATCTTGAAGATGCTTGCCTATGGACTCATGGAAGTATTGCCATCAATTGTAAGTAGTGCCAGAATGCGTTTGTCCTAGAACGTAGCATTGTTGATAATATTGTATTGTGCCAGGAGTTATTGCTGGGATACGAGAGAAAGGGCATCTCCCCAAGGATCATGATTAAATTGATCTTCGTAAGACCTATGATTCCGTTGAATGGATCTTTATGGCAAAGATGCTTAAGGCGCTTCGATTTCTAGTTGTTTTCCTCGATATAGTCATGTCATGTGTGTCGACCTCTACATTTTCCTGTGTTATTAACGGTTCATTACATGGCTACTTTGAAGGGGGGGCGTGGGCTTCGTCAAGGGGACCCTATTTTCTCCTTATTTATTTGTAATAGTCATGGAGTATTTGGATCGGGTTTTGAAGCTGACGGCTTGTAGATCAGGGTTTAAATACCATCCTGGATGCAAATCATTGAAGATTATCCAGTTTTGTTTTGCTGACGATCTTGTGCTTTTTGGTAAAGGAGATAAGAGGAGTATGTTAGTTGTAAAGGACTGCCTGGAACATTTTGAACGGGAATCTGTTTTGGAAGCTAATATGGCTAAATCTCATGTGTTTTTTTGTGGTGTGTCAGAGCTGCCGTAAAAGGAAATCCTTGTTATTCTAGGATTTCAAGTTCGACATCTTCCAGTCAAGTATCGTGGTGTGCCTCTCTCTTCAAGAAAAGTACCGGTTAAACTCTATCAATCCTTGATTGCTAAAATTCTCTTTCGAATTCATAGCTGGGAGGTCAAACTTATGACCTTTGCTGAAAGAAGAGAGTTTATTGATGCTCTGTTGATGAGTTTGCTATGCTACTACGCTCAAGTTTTTGTGTTCCCAAAAGCTGTCTTGCTAGAAATTGAGTGAATTTGTAGAAATTTCCTGTGGTCTGGGTTTGAACAGATACAGTATATGTTAATATTATTTGAGAAGAATTATTGATGAAATTCAATTGTACAAGTTGGATACATATCCCCCGAGCAATCTTATGTTTATATACAACTTTGAGGGAGTGCTCTAGGCGTGATCTTCACAGACATAATGATCTTCACAGACGTGATGTTGCCATGTCGCAAAATCCACAAAGGCTGCGGCTCTATAAAGTTCACAAAGGTGTGCTATACAAAGTCCACAAAGACGTGCAATATTTTAACACACCCCCCTCAAGTTGGGCTATGCAACTTGCTAGATAGAGAAAAAAATTGGACCCGGCCCAAAGCCTTGGTGAAAATATCAACACGTTGATCATTAGTTCGAATGTGTCTGGTTCGAATGTCACCAGCTTGGACCCGTTCGCGAATAACGTGACAGTCAATTTCAATGTGTTTGATACGTTTGTAAAACACAGGATTGACAGCAATGTGAATGACAGATTGATTGTCGCGGTGAAGGAGCATGGGCTGTGGATGGGCAACACCCATGTCAGCTAATAGAGTCCGTACCCAAAGAAGTTCGCAGGTAGTCATAGCCATGGCCCGTACTCGGCCTCAACAGAAAAGTAGTCATAGCCATGGCCCGTACTCGGCCTCAACAGAAAAGCGTGAAACAGTGTCCTGTTTCGTGGTGCACCAGGAGATAGGACTGTCTTAAAAAAACGTGCAATTGTCGATAACTGTCCGACAGGTAGTGGGGCAGGACGTCCAATCAGAATCGCAGAAGGCACTAAGTTGAAGTTAATTGTTAGTACATAAAAGAATACATTTTTCAGACGCAGACTTGAGGTATCGGAGGATCCGGAGTGCGGCATCCATGTGCGGTTGGTGAGGTAAGTGCATGAGGTGACTGAGAGTGTTAACTGCAAAGGTTATCTCAGGCCGAATAATAATCAGATAGATCAGACGTCGATATATGGCAGGGTTCTTGAGTGACGAGTTATCAGTGGCGTTGAACTTCAAGTTTTGATTCATAAGAAAATTGAGTGGCTTGGTCCCAAGATGTACTTCCGTTGAAACAAGAAAATACCCGTACGCGAGTGTGTAACTTCGATCCCTAAGAAATATTTTAGCTTATCCAGATCTTTAATCCGGAATTTGGAACGAATAAAGCTATTTGACCTTCTCAATATGAGCCGAATCACTACCCGTAATGATCATGTCATTAAAGTAGATTATTACCAGGATAATGTGAACCCGATATAATAACGAATAAGGAGTGATCACTCGTCGACTAGCGAAACCCAAAAGACTGGAAAGCATTGAAAAACTTTCCGTACCAATTTCGCGAGGCTTATTTTAGGCCGTAGAGGGATTTGTTTTGCCGACATACCGGTCGTGCATGATTCTGGTGCACGTATCATGGGGGTAAGTTGATATAGACCTGTTCGTTTAGATCACCATGCAAAAAAACATTATTAACGTCTATCTGGTGGAGGGCTCAACTCTTGGTGGCGACCAAAGCAAGTAGGCAACACACGGAGATGAGCTTGACGACGGGTTTAAAAGTCTCCTAGTAATCAATGTCTTCTTACTGTGTAAAACTCTTGGCTACCAACCGTGCCTTGTATCGCTCAATGCTGTCGTCTGCCCGGTACTTGATTTTGTAGACCCATTTGGAGTCGATGGCCCATTTTTGTGATGATAAGGACGTAATGGTCAAAGTGTTATTTTCTTCAAGGGCCTGAATTTCGGCCTGCATGGCGGCCCGTCATTCTGAATTTTGGATGATCGAGATCATTTTTACATAAATTTTAATCATCTTTTACTTAGCATTTTTGATGAAAAATATGTTGAACATGATTATTTTTAAATTGGTCTATTTAGTATTGAAGTTGACCTTGATCTTGTATGTCGCAATTGCTATTGTTGAGAGGATATTTTCAACCATGAAACTTGTCAAACTTCACCCAGGAATCAAATGGGAGATGAATGGTTGAATGTTACTTATGTTAAAAATAATATTTTTAAGACTATTGACAATGAGGCTATTATGCAACAGTTCCAATAAATGAAACCTAGAAGAATGATATTATGAACTCTGTTTTTTTTTTAAAAAATTCTTTTTTATAGTATGTCATAATATCTTATGAAACATTGTCATTTTGGTTGTAGAGAGGTCATTCCCCTCCCCTCCCCCCTCTGTATTTTTTTGTGATTAATACTGACACGTTAGTTTGAGTTTGGTCTACATCCAGCTTCTTTTTGGAAGGGTTTTTCTAAAAGTTTCACTTACATTTTGGACCCTCCTGGATCCGAGTGTTAGATCTGCAACTGTGTATGATGAAGCATTGATATGCTTGACTTGCCAAGGGATGATAGAGCACTTTCCTATTCAAGTAGGATTACACCAAGGATAAGCTCTTAACCTATTTCTTTTCACGATAGTCATGGACGAGTTAACAAGGGACATTCACGAAGAGGTGTTGTGGTGTATATTGTTTGCAAATGACACTGTCTTGATTGATGAGACGAGAGAAGGAGTTAATGATAGATTGGAGAGATGACGACATAAGTTAGAGACTAAAGGATTTTGACTTAGTAGGATGAAGACGGAGTATATGAAACGTAAGTTTAGCGAAGACTCTGTGGCTCAACATTTAGAAGAGAATATTGGCTTTGAGGTGATCCCGAGATCAACTTCCTTTAAATATCTTGGTTCAGTTACACAAGCAAGCGAAGATATCGATGAAGACATCAATTCATTGTACTAGAGCAAGTTGGCAAAAGTGGAGAGAAGCCTTAGAAGTATTTTGTGTGTACTAAAGAGAGAATAGTGCAAGAGTTCCAAATTTTGTGTCTATTTAAATTTAGCATCTTAGTTTGCATGCTCATTAATCATCAATCACAGTAACAAGATAGGAACTTATACACAATTGAGTATTAACCTAAGTCTAGAGTGAAAACCAGAATTAGAATCATTGTTCTCATTACCAAAAACAGAACACTCCAAACATTTGAAAATCTTTTTTGAATTTTGGTACTCCCAAACACTTAAGAAATACTGGATTGTCATACCTTTATATTTGGACTACACTTTTGAATTACATCAATACTCATTATAGCTTCAAATGCTTCCATGTGCTAGATATGTTACAAATAATCTACTTGGATCCTGATTCTTTAATGCTTTTTATCAACTAGACAAAGACTTAATCTTCCTTGTGAAATGCCCTATGGGTGTAACTATTCATCAATCTATAATATTTAGACCAAACACATCAATGTATCTTGTGGAAATAAAGTTTGTTATCATCAAAACTAAGGAATAGAATATACACATCAAAGTCCAACAAGGTGGGTTTGTTGTTTTGATACAAAATCCAACATCAAAAGAACCCTCAAATTTACTCACACCACGATCACTAACATCTAATGCACCCTTAAATTCTCACTCATCATCACCACCATCATCATTATCAATCGCCTTGCCTCGCTCACGCAAACCTCAATCCATCCTTGAATTCAAACCCGACCCATCAAGATCTAAATCAAACCGAATTTCACCATCCATCTTTCGATCCGAATCACGCAAGCTTCGATCCGTAATCCAAATCCGTAATCAACTCTTTTTCTCAAACTCTGAATCACCAATGATCTATCCACATGATCAAACCCTTTTTCATCCTCATCTTCCTCAATTTCGTCGAATATCAACAAGGATAAATAACCCTTTTATCTATGGGTACTGTTATGATTCTTCAAGATACCAAAAAGGTCGATGTGTTTCGATGTTGGGATCTGAAATCTGATTTAGAGTCTCGTGGTAGAGGAGGAGACATGGCGAACTTGTATTGAGAAACATAAATATTTTTGGGACGTAGGGGTATTAAACAATGAAAATATCACCATCGTTTAAGCTTACATTCCATATACGTAATATTAGAAACATAATATTTTTTTTCAAAAAATTGAAACATAAACTGATCGATTAGAAAGGACTAGGACATCTTTGCATAGGTTAACCTTTCTTTGTGATATTCTATCCAGCCTCATTTGATTCCCTAGTCGGAGGAGTTATCACGTTCTCTCCCGAAACCAAGTGATTCCCTAGTTTTGCAAAAAGAAAATAACTTCGTACTTATTTTCCTCCATTTTCTTCTCCTCCTTGTCAGGCCAATCCCTCCCCGCCGCCGGCAACCACCTCCGACCATCCCCCGCCGCCGTCTCCTTCGTCGCCGCTTCAATCCACCAGCTCATCGCCACTTTCCCCCGTTCGAGGATCGTCGATCAAGAACGCAATCCTGCCTCGGTCGGCGCCGTAGTTCGAGAATATATTTGTAAGGTTTTGTCTTTTTGTTCGTGCTTTTCTCCAGTTTTTGTTGTTTTCTATTGTTTAGATGGTGAAAACGCTAGGTTAATCGAATCCTGTGGCTGGATTTTAGATGCTTCGAGCATCGATTTGTAGGTGATTCTGATGGTGAGATGCTGTTTCTGATACGAGGTTTAGGAATTAATTAGGTTTAGCCGGCCAGTGAATCGCTTGCTTTCCGTTTCTGGATATTGCTGGTTCCGTCAATTTTTGTTTTCGGTTATTCGAATAGGTTTTTAAGCCAGTGCTGTGGCTTTGGATTTTGGGTGTCAGTTGTCACTTGGGAGTAGTTAGAACTTTGAAGGTAAACTGAAGGTAGTCAAGCAATGGCGAGAAGCTGTTTCAGTGTGTGGGAAACGAGATACGCCGTTCGGACTTTTGGATGTTAGGATATTAGCATTCAGGACATAGGAGGGATATATGGTGGACTGGTGGTACATGTGTATGATACCTTTGTTTCAACGATGAAAGAATTCGGAAACAAGTAGTGAATCGGTTGCTATCTTCAGTGGTGGACTATTGCTACATTTATCTTTTGGATAATTATACGGAGTTGTAATGATCTATTCGAACTGTGTCCAACATTTTAGCTTGATGAGGTCAACTCCGCCGGTCCCTTTTGAAGCAGGGTTTAGTAGAGGAACATGTACATAGACTTAACTCACAATTCGAGAGTTTTCTTCGCGAGTTGAATATATGATCAAGGGCTTCTTGACAAGTATCTGATCAATAGGTGAAACCGTCAAACTCATCTCCTGAGAATGGACAATGTCTTACAAGTGGTGTTTTTAGACATCAACCCACTGATTTGGTGTCAAATCCCTAATCTTGGTGATGGTCAAAAGATGGTTTGTCATAACTCATTGGGTAGCTGGCGAGCAGTTTATGTGCAGTTGGCGAGCATTTTACATTCTCGAATATTGGTTATGTATATTCTCAGCGTAACATTTTTGGATACTGGAGTAATTTTGAGCTTTTTTTTATTACCAGTACTTAGAACCTTGCCTTGTCGCATTCTGTAAATATGAAATTGTCAAGTTAAGCTGTATATTCTGACATATAGGACTAGTTTGGAAGTTCAAGATTGTATGTTTTTAACTGTATCATTACTGGAGGAATTATACGATGCAAGAATGAATTTTTCTTGCCAAGTAGTGTTGCTTGGTGCTAGATTATTTTTCCACTGCAGGAGAGGTACATAGAATAACAAAAACATAAGTTGAACAGGTGCAGGAGTCAGATTAGGAAGTGACTTTGTGAGTCTTGGCCTGCTTTATCTTGGCAATGTTTTAAATTGTTTTTATGAGTTATGCTCATAATGATGGATGTGGCTTCTGGACTGTGGTTGTAGTCATAACCAACTTGGTGCATACGGGAACCAAGAAAAGGATACGCTTGTGATAGGAACTTTGTGATTCTCCCATAGATTGATTCTTCTTCTTCTTTTCCCATCATTGTCATGCTTTCTGTGTTTTATGGGTCTAGTTATTGTCTTATATAGGTACTTTGCAGCAAAGACTGGTACCAGTGGATTCTGTGTGCAGTATGAGCAAGGCTTCATCGCCAAAGCCAGAGGATCTTTCTTCTGTTGATCATGTGTCTGATACTGATGAGAAAGATTTCAGTGATGATGATGATGATCGCAATCATAAGCACCGAAGGCGAGATACCCAGACGCAATCTCAAGAGAAAGATCAGTTGGAGCCCGTTTTCCCCAGGCCTTACCGGAAGTTCAAGAAACCTTTTCAAAATGGACATGCATTCAGGGATGGCTCTGCCCAGTCCAACTTCAACTCAAATCAAGATTTTTCTACAAAATTTGACAGAAGACATCCAATGGGAAATCACTCGAAAGTTTCTTCCAATTTAGACCTGAGATATAAGTTAAACCAATCATTTCTACCAGAGAATGGACGAGTTAGGGATAATTTCTGGAGCCCACATGATCCTTGGTTTAGTTCAGTGGACGTTCCTCCTCTCATGGGTAATTTTCAGGGTGCTTCATGGAACAATTTTGGAGTAATTCCTGGAGCTCCAAATGGAGCCATGAACGCAATCCATCCGCCAATGTTGAATTTAGGGGTTCCACGACAACGCTGTATAGACTTTGAGGAGCGTGGATTCTGCTTGAGAGGTGATATGTGCCCAATGGAGCATGGACTCAACCGTATTGTTATTGAAGATGTCCAGGTATGTCAAATTCCATTGAAATTCTGATCGTGTTGAGTAGAACGTTGTTGGTATTTGGTATCCATGCAGGATCACTTGGCACAATTCATCATCTATTTATCTGAACTTCAGAGATATTAGCTGTGGCTGACTATGTTGTTTCATCATATGTTTATTCTTTCTCTTGTGTTATGTGTATATAGAATTATAAATCTCTTCGTGGTTCAGTATCATTACATTATGTATTGAGCTAGCTAAGATGTTTTAAATTATTTGTATTATGTTCTCCCTTTATCTGGCGGAAGTCAAACATAGCTGTGTAAAAGTTCTCTAGAATCTGCATCTTATTTCCTTCTGTCAATTGCAGAGCTTATCACAGTTTAACCTCCCTGTATCTTTGTCAAGTGCTCCTCTTCCGGGGCCATCTGTTGGAGCTGGATTTGCATCCTCTGATGCTGCTGCGGCTGCGGCTGCTGCTTCAGGCTCCTTTATCAACAGTAAATCCTCATGTAAAACTAAAAAGCGGCTTGGGGATGCAGATATGTTCCGCTTGGATGATGCACCGGGGGGTATTGATGCTGGTGAAACCGATGTATATAATCCTGATCAGCCGCTGTGGAATAATGATCGGGCGGAGACATCAAATTCCAAAATGCACCCTCCCAAAATCAATGACTCCGAGTCTTTGATGGATGGTGAGCCTTCTGGGCAGTTGATCCGAGGCAATGGTGCTGCTGTTGATTTGCAGAAGAATGTGTGGGGAAGAGTTGACACTAAGAAAGCGAAGGAGAATTTTGATTCTGGGATGAATTTTTCATATATACCAGAAGGCAAAGACGCCCATGTGGGGGTGAGCGGTGCGAAAGGAGCACAGGAAAACATTGGACGCCATGTCCAGAAACCCTCCCCGAAGGCACAGCGCACTTTATTTGTCAATTTCATTCCTTTGAAAGACAACAAACGAGAATCCCTTCAAGCTCATTTTGGGAAGTTTGGGGAGGTCATCGACATTTATATTCCCGCTAATTCTGAGAAAGCTTTTGTCCAGTTCTCCAAAAGGGAAGAGGCAGAGGCAGCTCTAAAGGCACCTGATGCTGTTATGGGTAATCGTTTTATCAAGTTGTGGTGGGCGAATCGGGATAGGGTTCATGACAAGGGATTTACTAGTGGAAGCACCTCTGTGAAGGCATGGGATGTCTCGAATGCTTCAGTTCGTCCTAATTCCAAAGCTCAGGACAGAAAGGATAGTCTGTCAGTGTCGACGTTTGGTGCTGACAATCTGGGGACACCCAACAATGACAACAAAGCACTTCCAACAAATAGTCCCAAACCATTGCCTTCATTACAAAAGAAGTTGAATAGTTTAGCGCTCTTGGAGGAAATTCGCAAGAAACAGGAGCTGCTGGACCAGAAACGAAATGAATTTCGACGGCAGTTGTTAACACTTGAGAAACAAGTAAGTCATGGTATTTTCCACAGGCGTCATTTGGTACATTCGTGCTTTTGGTTTGATTGCCACTTTCTTATTGATGCATCCATTTTACCGCATATTTTGAGCAGGGTAACATTTCCTGATCACAGTTTTGTTTCTGTTTGCTGCCTATTTATCAGCAACTTCGGCCCTTCTTTAGATCAGTTTGTATCCATATTGGTAGTTGTCGTTATTGAAATGTTTGGGTATGGTTGTCGTTATTGAAATGTTCATATGTTCTGAACGCAAGAAAAAGCAATACCTACAGAATCAAAGGACTTGGAAGCTATATAGGGGATCTTAGAATGTGCTTTAAAAAAAACTACTGGATTTAAATGCCCTTGCTTCTTTTCTATGTTACAAGATTTATTGATTAGTTCTTCTTAGTTAGTGGAAGAATCACCGTGTTACAGCAAGACGGGATAAAATCAAGTTGCATTGGCCCTTCTTGTTGCACAGAAAGTTTCAAGTGCAGAAATTTATCTCGATCACTTTTATGTAAGACAATGGGACACTGTTTAAGTTTCATATTTGTGCTGATGTTGCAGGCTACAGGGACCAAGGGTGAATCTCCCCCTGAACAAACTTCTAAGAGGCTCAAGGTGGGAATCTCAGCTGAAGCTACAAAATCTGAGAGTTCAACATCTGCTGAACCTGTCGCTTCTCTGGGTGCATCCATGGTCCTTGAGTCGGTGCGTGAACCTCAAATTGCAGAGAAGTGTTTGTCACCTGGTGGCAAGATGGATTCAGCCTCAGCATCACTGCCAGAATCTCCCAGCTTGAAAAGGGCAGGTTCTGCATCTGCTTCGAAGGAGATTGAGATTTCTGGGGCAAATGGTGCTGAAGCACATTCAGCTGAGAAATCAGCTCATGGAGCTATACCTGAGGAAGATGCTTCTTTGAAACGCAGCATTGAAGCAACGAAAGATGAAGGAGAAAAAGATGGAAGATAATCTGAGCTCAAAGTAGCTGATGGTGACTCTGAATCCAACCCGGCTCGAATTCCAGAAGAAAGGCAGCTGCAATGAGGTTAAGTGTCTTGACCACTGATTTTGTTAGCATTTGTATATTGAGGCAAGCCATGAAACTGAATCGGCAATGTCCACTTCGCTTGTGCCCCTGTTCCCCTTTGCCCTCCCCAAATTTTTTCATAGAATCGGCTCAGTTATGTGTATGCTCTAATGTCAGCTCACTAGCTGTGGATTGTTTGGCTGCCAGAGTCGTGACTTAGTCTTCTTCTGTGCACCCTTATGTATGCCAACTTCTCGTACTTTAATTGAGTAAAGTTTTATGAAGGTTATGATTACAAGTGGGCTTTCTTTCAGCAGTACGTGCTCAGTGTTCTCTTCTTCCTCCTCTTCGACTTCATACATACTGTTTTGTTCAGGTAATAAGATGATGAACTTGTGACTTCTGTTTATAGGCGAAATTGAGATGACAATGCTGTCTTTATTGTGCTCAGGCCTTAATAAAGGTCATAAACATCTTCAATTGAAATTTTTTTTTGAGTCAATGAAATATACTAAAGAGAAGCTATAAAAGAATGGTTCTCTCAGATAAATGAACTTGGTTACATACAACTTTCAACAAAATTGAAGCTTTGTGTGCAAAGAAAATATTAGTGCTCTTTTGCTACACAGATGCTGTCACTTCGAGGCCGCCAAGACTTTCCTATCCATCTATTTTGCATCTCGAAGTTACAAAATGCGGCTGCAGTCTGCAGATAACCCTAGGCATATAAGCCAATGCATCGAACGCCACATTACAACATTTGCTACAACATCTTCAATCGTATCCTCTGTCAATGGACCTCTCCGTCTGTACTCTTCGGCTTCTGAGAAACATTTGAGTACAACACGATTAATCAGTTTCCAAAATAGACCTCAATCTTCACAGGAGATGAATCATGAACAGCCGATGCACCTGTTCAAGTACCTGTGTGTGCAAAATGGGAAGAATCCCTCTGTTGAAGCTGAAACAATTCGATCTCACTCACTGTACATCGTCCTAGAATTCTTCATCTTGATGAGGCACCGACAGGGGCGAGGTCCCAGGATTGGAGGAACCTACTAGCACACTACCATCTGCCTTGAGAGACCGAACTACCTGCAGGGGAGTCATCACAACGATTTGTAAACGTCACAATGTATTGTTTCGATCAAAGCTATTTCAACAAAATCGACAGTCCCAGTTTAATATTGAGATTTATGTTCTTTCCTCTTGAACTTCAGTGAGCTCTTCATTTTTCCAATAAGCAACCAATCTGAAGTGCACTTGAATAAATAAGCCACAAAAACGTGTCAGTGTCCTGCTGAATCAAACAAGATGAAACACAAGAACCTCGAAAAAATGACTTAAAACACTACAAAGAGAAAAAGAAAAGGTCATCCTCTCGAAATGCAGATTGCAACTGATCTCAATTCTCAAGACAACGATGGAAAACAGATATTCCATGGGTAAGCCAAAGCTTCTGACTATGAAATAAAGCGAGGAAAATATCTTTCCTAGATCAGGAAGAAGGAACTCCTTATCAACAAAACCAACTATATGCTCCATACATGCATGTTTTGCAGCAAAGATCCAAATATTTTACATCTAACAGAGAAAGCATGCAGAGGAGCACAAGAACACAAACCTTCTCAATCTCATCGGACAAATGAGGGTTTTCTCTCAAGAATTGCAATGCTCGATCTCGTCCTTGGCCCAACCTTTTAGAAAAAATGAAGACATCAGAAAGCATACAGTCATATAGCTTCCTGCCCAAGAAAACGGGATGTCTAAAATTTGCATGGACATATCTTTCAAGAATCTGACAATAATATAAGCTTCCTTGATGATAATCATTATGCATGGAAAAGTAAAAGGAGGCATTAGAACATGTATTGGAAAAGTAAAGGAGGCTACTCGCTTTTCCAAATACTTTAAGATATGTATAACATCCCCAAGCACAAATGCTTCACGTCAAGAGAAAACATTAGATGAACCAACCCATGAAATGCTTTATTACCGCTTGGCATTTAAGAATTCTCTTATGTCTTTGCAAATATACACCATTTGAAAGTTTGATGCTTATGCCACAGATGCAAGATCAGGATCCTTTTTCTTAGTTTCTTGAACGGTATCAGGATGATTTACCTCATCCAAGCATAACCACATTGAACAGAGAATTTTTAAGCATACCTAAGCTCTCCGTAGCTGTACCATGAGCCCTTCTTTGACACAACATCCATCATTTCAGCGCAATCCAAGATGCAGCCCTATATAAGCTATCAATGCCAGAATTAAACTAGGCCACACACGACAATTAACGAAATGAAAAATGAAAAATAAACAATTTTGGCAAAACGGACCAATTGGCTCACTCCTTGACCAAATATGATCTCAAACTCAGCTTGCTTGTATGGCCGGGAGACCTGCACTACAGAAATACAGATGCATCTCATAAACCAGGGTAAATAAAAACATGGATACAGACTAGGAACCAATTTATGCACAATATGATTCTTTGTCCAGGAATAATTAAGGTTTGAAATGTGAAAAAAAAAGTCAGACTGAAAATGTAAGAGGAAAGCCAACTAGAAAACCGATAAAATGGATCAGCTTTGTTGCACATCTCCACGTTTCAGTGGGGTATGTGTACACACATTTGCATCTTAATCCTAAAATGCATTTGTTTATCTTTTGATCAACCCTCAACATATAATCAGTATCTACCCAGATCACACATATCAAATCCCTCAATCAATGAGAGAAGAGTTTGATCCAATGACATTGCAATTGTAGAATCTACTATATATCTTAAACAAAACAATGCAAGTGGTTTAGAACCATATCCCACCTTACTCTTCTGGACTCTAACCCGTACCCGCACCCCAATGTCTTCATCTCCCTTGAGATAGGAGAAAACAACAAAAAGGAAGAGACTTCAGAAGGCTGCATATATCATGCATAAAGATGAAAAAACACACGGGCACATAATCATAGAGCAGAAATCTTACCGACTTCATCTTCCCGATTGATCGTATTTCAAGGCGAAGGGATGCAAAAAACTTCAACGCGATTCCTCCACTGGTGACTTCAGGATTTCCATAATAGACTCCAATCTCGAGAAATAATAATACTTTTAATGCTAAAAGAGTGGATGTCCACTTAAGGGGGAAAAAACGAACAGATGCGAGCGCCATATAAAAAAAAAGCACTCAAAGGGGAGGAGAGAGAGGGGGGTGGAAGCATAAAGAAAGAAAGAAAGAACATGCTCCAACCTCCCAGATAACATACCTTATATCTTATCTGATTCAAAAAAATGAGGGTACACCCAGCTTTTGATGCATTTCCAGACATTTTCCTTAGAGCTTGGCTCATTAGACGTGCTTGCAAGCCTATTTGTTGCATCCCGATCTCACCCTTTAAAAGAAGGGTAAGTTTCATAAGCAATTGAAATCTCATGCTCCAAGATCAACCATCAGGCAACCAAAACTTTTCCCACTTTTCATCCTCAATTAGCTTAATATGTTCAAGCATTGATTCCTAGTGTTCCCTAAGTACTTAAACCGAGGACTACTACCTTTCCATCCTACTGCTTCATGCTTGAGTAAAATCAATAATGCAATTATACGGGTCCATCAGTCATTAAAAGATTTTGCTCTGTCACTTGACTAAAGAAATACACAAAAAGATAAAGGCAGTCTAAAAGGGATATGAAAAAAGTACCTCTATTTCTGCACGTGGAGTGAGGGCTGAGACAGAATCGATACAAATTAGATCGATTGCACCAGATCTGCACATACGATCTGCAACTGCAGAAAGAAGGATACTTCAAGAGAACGACAGAAAGGTTGTGGAGAATCGACATTTTTTACAGGGCCAGCAACGCAAGTAGAAATGTCTAGACATTCATTAGCCTCAAGAAATTGGAGCATAAGAAGAAACTTCCAAGAAAAAAATCTTTCTAGCACTAAACAAGATGATGTCTGTAACTGAGCTTCTCCTAGCAAGTCATCTCACGCGCTTCAGGTTTTTAGTCATACTGAAGCAAAAACTTGGAATTCTGTAAGTGATGAGCGACACAAGTGTCTAAGTAGAACCATCGAGCAGTTCAATAACCTCATAATATTGAAGCATAGAAGAAATCTTCAACAATAAACTTTGAGCACTTAACTAGAACATGTGAGAAGTTGAAACTTCTGCAAACTGTCCTAACCAAATTTACAACTAAGAAGGATCTTGGCCTGAAACTCTTACTCTCCAATGCCATCTCTCCATTGTCTGGCTGACAGACAATTAAATTTTCTACATCCACTCCAAGCGCTTTTGAATATGCTGAATCAAATGCATGTTCTGCATCCACAAGCATTGCATTTCCTCCAAGCTTCTGCATTGTTGTACAAGAAAGAAACAAGAGAGTCTCAGCCATTATGCTAAGGTGTGAGATCAATAAGGATATTTACTGGTCTTAGCTCTTCCTATCAATAAGGATATTTTGATCGTGTAAATAAGTAAAAGCACCTGAACTTCCGCAATGGCATGCAACGCAAGGGTGGTTTTCCCACTGCTTTCTGGTCCATATATCTGAAATAAAAAAATCAGAAGCCATTATGTACCGTCCTCCCTAAAAAAGGGTTCTTTTTAGGTCAGCAAACTTGTTCTAGCATTCGTGTCCCAAGTTAAATCTCATTATGTTATAATCAAAGGCCTAACAAGAATCCCCACCCCCCCAAAAAAAGTAATCTGCTTTTATAATACAATTCTATCCTTAAAAAAGACAGCTGTGACCACCAAGGAAACATAATTAGGAACTGCCAAATGCAGGAAGGGAGAAAACAGCACGAAAACAGAGATCCGGGAGAAGGAATCCACACTAAAAACAGAGTTTATTATATGAGTAGGATGGTTCACATGAAACAAAATAGCATAATAATACCCTGTTATCTATAATAATTCTTTCGCTGATAGGATGGTTCCTTAATGAGCTTACCTGGAGCAGAGATAATTTTAAATTTATTAACGTTCATGGACTACTCTCAAATCAGGATATGGTAAAACACCAATAGCATAACAACATTACAGGTATGACAATTGTCTAGCTACATATCACTAAAGAGTTAAAACTCGATACCGACACATGAATTCCTTAATGCTAAGCATGACTTAGTTCCTATTCTCCATGCTTGCATATAGTTCCTTCGTGTGCTAAGATGATTTACCTTTTAATTATGCAACACTGTCAAGTCTTAACATTCAAGCTAAGGAACCCCTGAACAAGTCAAGCTTGAATTGGGTGACTAGAGAGTTTGTTCAGCTCATGCTCATTGATGTACTTAAAAATTTATCAGTAAATAAATAAAGAACTTAAAAAAAAAAGACAATGAAAGGAGGATCCAGTCTAAGAAGCATAATGGAAAAGGCAGTACCTCTACGATTCTCCCTTTTGGTAAGCCACCACCTAGGGCAAAGTCCAATGTCAAACAACCACTTGGGAACGTTTCACTGCAATAGACATAGCGTGGTTTTAACTTTTGTGAGCCTTCCTGGAAGACTGACCCCTTTAATCCATATGACAACTAATGGTGTAAAACAAGTTCTCAGTGAGAGAGAGAACCCCATACGCCCATAATAAGACGAAAAAAATATGGCAGATGATAAGAGGATTTGAGCAAAAGAAGGGAGATTTACACCAAAGCCCCACCAGCACTGCCCAATCTTGTAACACTTCCTCTTCCAAATGAACCATTTATCTCATTCATTGCTGCTTCCAATGCCTTTTTCTGTGAGTATATATCTCTATTAGACATTAAACCGAAGCAAAATACCAAATAATCTGCATCACTAATCTTTACAAGTACCAATACAGCAATTGAGAAGAGGAATAAGGCAATCAAAAACAAATTTTGCAGAGAAAGTATCAATTAGGTGTCATGAAATACTTCATATCCTTGCATCCAGTCTTCTATTGCCGAGGAAGCAACTCTCCCGAAAAACGGAGCTAATTGTTGAAGACCCTGCATGTATGTGGCTTAACCATCCCCAAGACACGATAGCCCCTCATGGCATTGAAACGTAGACAACAATACAAATATACTCCTAATCATCATTAAAAAAAGTATTAGGGAAAATAGCACATAACCCTCTCCCTGAACTTTCGACCTTTTGGGCATAAACCCCCTCAATTTTGGCAATAGACACATATCCCCCCGAGGGGGTTTCTATAAAAAACAAATATATACTTTTAAGAGAGGATCATGTGCCAAAAATCAAGGGTTTTTTCAAAATTTGGGGGGTTATTTTTATAGTTTAGGGGTGATAAAGTGCAACCAGATATAGTTGAGGGGGTTAAATGTTATTTTCCCTGATTATTCTTGTGAGTATGCTATCTCAAGATTGAGCTCTTCGTAAAAAATGATAACTTAGCATGGTACCAAAGAAATATACAACAACAGAGCATAAGTTTGAGTCTTCACTTGACACATTTCGCACTTGGTATAAGATAAGAAACTCCACTGAGACCTATTAAATTCAGCAATTAAAGAGCGGAATCCGAAATCCAAAAGAACTAGAGAGGATGAAATGAAGGGACTAGACACATACACGGTCGAGGGAGCGAGGATCGTCGTCACCGCTGGAGAAGACGCTGCCATTGACCTTGCCGTTGAGCTGAGAACAAACCCTCGGTTTCCGTCGCACAGAGGAAGAGAAAATTGGGGTGAAGGGAGAGTAGTTGAAGCGGCGGGGAGTGTGGGGCTTGTGTGTTGGAAAGGAGAAGAAGAAGCGGAGGTTGGGAGGGGCTAAGAGCTCCATCGACGGCGGCGGCGGAAGAGGACGGAGGGAAGAGGAGGGGGGAGAGTGGGTGGTGGCGTGGTGTGGAAGACTGGAGAGATGGCTGGTGAAACGTTGCACTAGTAAGATGGATAGATTTGTCCAAGAGACGAGCGCGACTTAAAAGCGCCTATTTTGATACTGTTATGAAAGTTATGTCAAAATCAAAATCAATTATAAAAATTAAAATTATTTTTTAAAATTAAATTATTTTTAAAATATTATATTTTTTTTTATGAAATCTTAAATGTATTATATTTTTATATAATAAAAAAAAAGAATAAAAATTAATTTTTTGTGATTTTTTTATTATGTTTATTTCATAACAAAAATAATATCAAACATTTTTTTTTCATAAATTAATGAAAAAAAATATAAAACAAAAAACGACATTAAAAAGGCTAAAAATACTCCTTTCCTCTCAATACTTAGAAGTTCTTTCATATTACGAGAATGGTTAAACAATTTTTATTTTTTTTTAACAAATAAGTTTAAAAAAAAAAACAAAAAAAAACAAACACATCCTTTAACTGATTTGCCCTTATCCTCGTTTATTTCTTTCCTTTATCCGATCGTCAATCAATCCTAAGGTTTCTTCTTATATTTATTCAAAATTCAAACCCCTAACCAATCACTGTCTAATCTATCTCTAATCAACAACGTCGTCTTTCTTCACTGAACACAAGCACACCAACGTCACCCCTACCACTATGGAACACCAACGCCATCACCACCCAATGCCATCTCAACCACCAATCAATCCTCGTCTTCCACCCTTAACATCGTTAAAGGAGCCAAACAAGATATACATATTGATGAAAGAAAAGAAAAGATTTCATCTTGTAACTTCATTCTTCCAATATATAATTTTCCAACCTTTTGGTTATGGGTTTGTGGTCTACACAAAGGGAATGATGTTGGTCGTCATTATTGTGGTGGCAAAGAGATGAGGAGGATAAGTGAAGAAGATGTTTGGCGCACTATTCTAGTCCCTTCATGCACTGTATGATGTTTTCCGTTGATGATGACGAGCAAGATACCAATGGCGCACTGTTGTAGTCCCTTTGCGCGTTGTTTTAATCTCTTCACGCATTGTATAGTGTTTTCCGACGATGATGACGAACAAGATACAATGGCGCATTGTTTTAGTCCTTTCGGACACTGTTTTAATCCTTTTTGCAGACTGTATAGTGTTTTCCAATAATAACAAGCAAGATACAATGGGGCACTGTTTTATACCCAATGCGCTCCGTTCTATACAAATAAGGCATTGTATTATACCCAACACATTCGGGACCTAGTTTTTGTAGACATACAACCGTTTCGGTGAGTGGAGAGTGGAGATTGAATACGTCGGAGATTGTGAGCTCTGAAGGTTAGAGGACGACAATGGTGTAAGGTGATTTTGGGCTGTCATATTTTGGTGTTTGTGAGATCTGGATTTTTGGACATCAAGGTGATACTAATTTTTGGGGAGGAATTGATATGTGAGAGAATTTTGGGTTATAATTGTCGATTAATGTTTTCTTTTCTTTCTAAATGGTAGACAACGTTGCCCTATTTTTTGATTTAAAATCAATTGATAAATAAAACTTTTGAATATGAATAATTGATAATAAGTGAAATTAAATGAAACCACTAGGTAATTCTCTTACATATTTTGGAAATTTCGAAGGATTTTTCTTCGATCAACCGAATAGTCCGCAAAACTGGATGACCTTTTAAACCAGCTTTTTTTTAAGGAGTTGGTTGAGCGACTTACCATGTAGGATGTGGATGATCCTTTTCTTAAAATCGATATGAATAGTTGATAGTATAACTATCCATCAATCGTATGCAGTTCTCTAAGGTGAGAAACAAACATTTTTCTCACGCAACAATAAACGAAGCACATGTTGACAAATCACTGATACTTGAAAAATGATGGTGTGAAGAATAAATTATGGTGATGATGATATGTGCCTATCTATAAATTTTTAGTCTTGATAATTTGATATTATGATGAATTGAGAATCACAGAATGAATGAGGGAGTATGTGGATGTGGAGAA